>JAJMZS010000484.1:0-30778 GCA_023807205.1 Isotricha prostoma | reverse complement strand
AATCCCCAATCCCCAATCCCCAATCCCCAATCCCCAATCCCCAAAACAATAAAAATTTTTTTTATTTTTAAGTTTTAAAAGGATTATTATTTTTTATTTAAAATATTATTATATTTATCGAAAAAAATATTGAAATATTATTTATATAATCTTATGTTTTTTATATACTTAATCATTTATGTCATTATTATTCTATTAATTAATTATTATTTGTATTATTATAAATTATATTATTTCCTAAATTTATTTTATTTTTGATAAAATTTTTATTTTCTTTTTTTTCAATTCCATTATTAAATTTAATTATTTTATTTTTTGGAACATCAATAAATTTTAAATAAATAGTTTTACTAGGAGAAGGAGATAATCTTTTAGTATTATTTTCCAAATTAGTATACAAAGTTTTATAAGGACAATTATTATTTGTAATAATATTTTTTTGAGAAGATCTATGTTGTCCACTACAATCAATTTTAATTCTCTTAGTTTGTAAAGGAATTAAATTAATTCTATTACTTTTAGTATAATAAATATTCATATTATTATTATTATTTTCATCAACAATAATTTTAGGTAATGATCTAATTTTATATGGTCTAATCTCAATTTTACTATTTTCTTTCTTTAAATTAATATCAGATTTAATATGACCACAATAAGAATAATTTTTTTTCATATTAATATCATTAATAACTTTATCATATTCTTCCTTTAAACTTAATTCCTTATCAAAAGAATCTTTATAAGTATAACCAATATAATCAATATTTTTTCTAGTTCTACTTTTAGGAGGATAAAAAGGTTCAATAATAGGATAAATTTCAAAATATTTAACATCATAATCACTTTTTAAATCAGGAATAAAAGGAGGAGTTAATTTTAAAATATTATCCCAATCAAAATTATTAAAAAAAGGATGTTTTTTAATTTCCTGAGCTCCATTTTTTCCTAATCTAACATTATCATAATTAATTAATTTTCTAATTAAATCTTCAGCTTCAATACTAATTTTAATATTATTAGGAAATTCTAAAAATTTATTCCAATGTAAAACTTTATAACAAACTTCATTAGTATTCTTAGAACAAAAAGGTGCATAACCAAATAACATTTCAAAAAAAATACAACCAACACTCCACCAATCAATTTCAGGTCCATAACCATTTTTATTTAAAACTTCTGGAGCAACATAATAAGCAGTTCCAACACAAGAATAATTTTTTTGATGAGTATAATTTTCATTAGTATTAATTTTATTTATTTTTTTAATATTATCAAAATATAATTTAGTTGAAACTTTAGCTAAACCAAAATCACTTAATTTAATATGACCATTATTTCCAATTAAAATATTATCTGGTTTTATATCTCGATGTATACAATCTAATTTATGTATTGATTCAATTGCTAATATTATTTCTGCTATGTAAAATTTTGCTTCATTTTCAGTTAAAATGTCTTTTTTTATTAATAAACCCATTAAATCACCTCCTCCTAAAAATTCCATTACTAAATATAAATAATCATCTTCTTGAAATGAGGCTTTTAAATCTACTATCCATGGATTTTTTATTTTTGACATTAATAATTGCTCATTTCTTATATGAATTAATTGATTTTTTAATTCTATTGTATCTTTTTTTATTTTTTTTATTGCTACTATTTTTCCTGTTTTTATTTCTTTACATACGTGAACTTCACCAAATGCACCTCTTCCTATTATTTCTAAAGATTTGTAATCGTGGATTGTTTGCTTTTGTAGAGTTTTTCGCTTTTTTAATATTTGCTTTTCGTATATTTCTTTTTTTAATTTTTCTTTTTCTTTATCTGATATTTTTAGGTCGTTTATTTTATTTATTATTTCATTAAATTCTGTATTTTTTATTGTTTTTAAATTATATTTTCTCTCGATATAATTTTTTGTTATTATTACTTTGTCATAAGTTTTTTGAGATATTTTTTTTGATTGAAGAAGATTTTCTAATGAATAACAATTTATCATTTTAATTGATTTTTTTTTAATAAATTATTTAATAAAATAAATGTTAAAAATATTTGAATAAAACCTTTTTTTTAATATTTAAAAAAAAATAAAAAATAAATTAAATATTAATTTATAAATATAGTATAACTTTATAATAAAAATTAATCTATATACTATTATTTAAAAATATATGGATGAAATTATACAAAATCCAGCAATCAATGAATTTCTTCAAAAATATGATCAAAGAGATTGGAATCAAGTAATAATTAAACTTTGTTTAATTTCTTTAGGATTTTTAAATTCTAATAATCCAAAACCATTATATTCTTTTGATGAACTTGATGAAGTTTTATTAAATTTTCAAAATGAAAATAATCAAATTCCTTCATCACAAGAAAATAATAATGTAAATCAATATGAATCTAATAATAATAAGATTAATATTTGGATTTGTAAAAATTGTGGAAATAAAAATTTTGGTTTTATATTAAATTGTAATAAATGTGGTCAATCAAAAAATCCTTCAAATATAACTTTTGGTCAAGTAAATAATCAACCAAATAATTATTCTTTTATAAGAAATAATTCAAATCCATTAATAGATTCAAATAATTCAAATCCAACTTTAAATATTAAAAAAAGGAGAACACAATTATCAAATAATATAGAAATGAATCCAAATGAATATAATCAAAATAATATTAATTTAAATAATAATAATTTAAATGATAATAAAATGAATAATGATAATTTAAATGATTATAATTCAAATGATAATGAAAACATAAATGATAATATGAATTCTAATGATATTAATGATAATCCATTAAATAATCCAGAATATGATGATAATAATAACAATAATAATTTTAATAACGAAAATCCTCAATCTTTAGATTATTTAAGTCAAAGTAATGATTATACATTTCCAGAATATATTAATTATCTTTGTCGAGTTATTTGTTGTGAAAAATGTTATTGTAATCCTTGTTGTTGTATATATAAAAATATTTATTGTTTAAATAATAAAAATTATAATTATGAAAGTAGTTCTTATAATATGTCTTCACATATTATCAATAATGATAATAATTATTCTGGAAGACAACCTTGTCCAAATTGTCATTAAACAAATTTAATTATGTTTTATCTATTTTTATATATATTAATTAATTTGAGTTTAAGTTATTTTTTTTAGGAAAAAATTTCATTAAATAATTTAATTTAATATTATTAAATATAATCAAAATTCTTTTTATTAAATAAATTTTAATTTTATTCAATCTTAACATCAGTAGAAAGACTTTCATAAACATTATAATTTTTTAATGTCTCTTCAAAGAAAGAACAATTATCTAAAATTCCCTTATTAAAAGTTTCCAATAAACCTTTTTGTTTATTAAAATATTCATTAAAAAGTTCTAATATTGTTTTTCCCATATGACCTCTAATCATTTTAAATTGAATAATTATTCTATAAATATAATAACCATATATTAATTTTGACTGATAAACACTTTCGGTATCTTTAGGAAGCATTTTCATAAAAGCATATTCTTTATCTGTTTTTAATCTATTTTGATCTACATTTTTATCCATTTTAATTTCCCATCTTGACATACTAGTTTCTTTTTTATCAAATAAACTTTGTTTTTTTACTTGTAATTTTTCTTCTGCTTTATAATAATTTGCTTTTTGTAATTCCACTTTTTGATAAAATTCTCTTATAGAAGTTAATTCTCTTCTCAAAAATTTTAAATATGTTCTACTTTTAGAAAGTAAATTACTTTGATTTTTTAATAATTCATTCCAATCTTTCGTGTGATTATCTAAATTTTTAAAAGCATTAATAATATCTTTTGGTAAACCAAATTCATTTTTAGAAATATTTTCATAAAATTCAGCAATTTCTTTCATATTATTAGTAATAGTTTTCATTGCTTCACAAATACCATCATATTTATCACAAATATTATTTAAAAGACTAATCATAAAATCAGAATTAAATTTAATTTTAGTAATAAAAGCTTCACAATCAGGATTAACAATAGATTTTTCAGAACCAGAAAGAGATTTGATTTGAAGTAAATTAGTTGGTTTTTTAGTTTTATCATAAGTACTTTTTTTACTATTAAATTCACTATCTTTTTCAATTGTAAAAAAATCATATACAACTTGAGAACTTTTTAATAAAGGATCTTGAATAATGTATTGTAAAAATAAAGTCATATCATCAATTCTTGTATGTAAAAATTCATCACTGAATCTATCACCAATATTTTTTTTTGATAACATTGGAATAATATTTCCTAAATACAAATGATTTAATATTTGCTGTAACCAATCAAAATCTGAAAATCTTCTTCTTACTGTTGAATTTATTTCTGATAATTTTACTTGATATGTTGTATATGATTTTGAAAAAATTGATGATGCTTCTACTTTTAATGGTGAGTCTATAGTTATTTTTCCATCCTCTATTGATGATAATGGTGTTGTTTCTGATGTAACACATGTAAATTTTGTATTTATTTGACTTTCTTTTAATCCTCCTTTTGCCATTAATTTTTCTATTTTTTCTTCTTTTGATTCTGGTGTTTCTTCTTTTTTTTCTTCTTCTTTTTTCTCTTCTTCTTTTTTTTCTTCTACTTTTTTTTCTTCTTCTTTTTTTTCTTCTACTTTTTTTTCTTCTTCTTTTTTTTCTTCTTCTTTTTTTTCTTCTACTTTTTTTTCTTCTACTTTTTTTTCTTCTACTTTTTTCTCTTCTTCTTTTTTTTCTTCTTCTTTTTTCTCTTCTTCTTTTTTTTCTTCTTGTTTTGGTTCTTCTACTTTTTTTTCTTCTTGTTTTGTTTCTTCTTGTTTTTTTTCTTCTTCACTTTCTAATTGGTTCAAACCTTTTTCTAAATTGTCATATATATTTTGATTTGGATTTTGTTTTTCTTTTGTGAAATCTTCTACGAACTAATTAAATAAATTTTAATAATATACTTTTTTTATTTCTTCTAATGTCCATTTTTCAAAGTCAGTTGAATTATCCCCTTTTTGTTTATTTATATAACTTAATAATTCTTCTTCTGTGAATCCTTTATCTACAATATTTTCTTTGATAAAATTTTTTTTTTCTTCTAAGTTTTCTGTCATTTTTATATAATAATAATTAAGTGTAAAACAAAAAATATATTATTTTAATAAAAATAATAATTTAAATAACTTTATTATTATTTAATTTTTAAAAATTAATTAAATATATGAATTGAAAAATAAAAGAATTTTAAAAATCTATTTTTATTCATTAATCATAAAAATTTATAAAAGCCATTTTGAATATATAATATAAAAAACAAAATAATATAAAGAAATATGATTAATATAATTAATCATAAAATTATAAAATATTCTATTATGAAAATAATAATATACATATAATAATAATTAATAAAAAAAATTATAAGTTATAAAAATTTTTTAAAATATTAATAATAAAGAAACATTTTTTAAACATAAATCTTTTCATCAAAATATCATTTATTAATATAAAAAAATTATTTTGAACTTAAAATAATTAATTACTACAAATTAATATCATTACTTATATTTTATATTTTCATGAATTTCCATTAAGACAATTATTAAATTTAAAAGATAATTCTTTTAAAACTTCATTAATAATAAAAAAATCTCCATCTTCACTAACAACAGCATCATAAATTTCTTTAAACTCATTACTTAATTTACTTTCATCATAATTCCAAAATGCAACTGATAAAATATTTTCAATATTATTTTTAATATCATCAAGTGCATTAATATCATTTAAATGATCACCAAAAAAAAAGACATTTAATTTTTGTTCATTTAAATTTATATATTTTGAAATTTCATCTTTGATAATTTTATTTTTATTAAAAGTATAAATTATAGGTTTTACTATATCAATTGCAATGTTATTTTCATTAAAAATAAAATCATTTGCAATTATATGAATTAAATTATTTTCAATTAATAAATCATATTTTTCTTTTAATAAATATTTTAATTCATATATTATTACATCTTTTATTCCAGCAGAAATTAAAATTAAAGGAATTTTTAACTTTAAAATAAAATCAAAAAATGTTTTCATTCCATTTCTAAAAAACATTTTATTATTATTTATACTTTCAATAACCATATCATACATTGTTTTTTTTGAAATTTTATCATTTATTATTAAAATTAAACATTCTTCAAACCAAGAATACATTGATTTATCTCTTAAAGAAAAATCAATTGAAGTATCAAGTTCAAATTTAGAATATTTTTTAAATAAATTAGTTGCTCCTTCTTTTAAATTATTTGATGCAAAACTTGATTGGTCAATTATTCCAAATGAAACTCTGTTTTTAACTCCATTAAAAAATCTTTTTGTTAAAGTATCATCATAATCACATATTATTGATAAATTTGATATTGGTGATTTTTTTAATATTTCTAATTTTTCTAAAAATGATTTATTTTTAAATATTTTTTGTGGTAATTGGGGATAATTATATTCAATTTCTTTTTCAGACATTTTTTAATTTAAATAATTAATTTTATTTAAAAATGAATATAAATAAAAATTTATTTAATGAATATAATTTAAATAAATATAAAATATTTATTTTAAAAAAAAAATAAAACAAAAAAATAAAAAATTAAAAATATTCAAAAAGATATAATGTCAGATGTTGAAAAAAAAGAAGAAACAAAACCAAAAAAACCAAGAGCTCAAAAATTTGCAAATTTAATAAAAAGAGGAAGAAATGGATTAGTTAAATATCAAGCATATAGAAAGTCTCCATCATTTAAAAGATCAAAAAGATCATTATTAAAAGTAAAAAGAAACCCAAAAGTAATAAGAAAATCAATAGAGAGAGAAAAAACTTGGGATAGATTTTCTATTTTAATATCACCTTGTTCTAGTGAAAGATTTTATAAAAAAATGGAAAATGAAAATACTATTATTTTTTATGTTGCCCAAAAAGCGAATAAACATGAAATTAAAAAAGCTTTTAAAGAAGCTTTTGGAGTTTTACCTCAAAGAGTTAATACTATGAATACTATTTTAGGAAGAAAAAAGGCTTTTATTAAACTTCCTAAAACTAATGAAGCTTCTGAAATTGCTAGTAAAATTGGGTTAATTTAAATAAATTTTGATTTTTTTTTTTTGGTATTTAAATTTTTGAGAACTAATTTATTTTTTAATTTTAAATATTAATTAAAATTATTTTGTTTTATTTATTTATCAAATAAAAAAAATTTAAAATTTGATTTTAAAGAATTTAAATAAAACATTTTTTTTATTTATGTATTATTTTTATTATTAATGTTAAATATATTTAAAAGATATTTAGGTTAAGAATAATAAAATTTATCATTTCAAATTTTAATTATTTTGGAAAACTAACAATATTATAATTGAATTTTAATTTTATAAATTTATTTTTTTTAACAATATTACAAATAAAATAAAAAATGAAACATAAAAAGCATAATAATAAAGAATCACATAAAAATCATACTTCTAAAAACATTTCTCCAATGAATTTAGGAGAAGAAATAGATGATAAAATTCATAAATTTACAACTTTATTTAGGCATAATAATGAAGAAAGTAAAAATTTAGATAATTCATTTTCCTCAGATGAAAATGATGAATATTATGATAATTTTTTACAGTTAATAGAAAATAATATGGATCCAAATAGTATTAAATCAAAGAATTTAAAAAAGAAAAAAAAGTCAAAAGATTATTTAAATAAAAATAATAAAATAGAAAATAAAAAATTACTTTCTTTGTTAAAAAAATCAATAATGAAACCAAAGGAAAATATAAATAATAATCATGAAATAAATAAAATTTTAAGTCCAATAAATGAAGAAAAACAAGGCAATAAAATATTAAAAAAAGATAACAATAAACTTCATCCAATTCTTTTAAATAAGGATGAAACTATAAATCAAAATTATCAAAATAAAAAAAATACAATTAGTTCAAAAGAAAATACTAATAATGAGAGAGATACATATAAAGAATCATATATATTAAATGATATGAAAAATAATAAAAGTCTTGTTTTAGGTAATTTAAATATAAGAAATATAAGAATTAAAAATTCATTAACCCCAATATTAAAAATTACAAAAAATAATTATAATAAAAATAATATTTCTTCAATTAAAACAAAAAAGTCTCCTTATAAAGGATATGATAATTCATTTATTTCAGCAATTAAAAATTGTAGAAGTGAAAAATTAAAAAAGAGATTTAGTTTAAAAAATGAAGAAAAAGTATTTGATAATTCATTGGAAGAAGCAAGTGGAGTAAATTTTAAACAAAATTATAATTTTAATCCAACAAAAATAAGTGTTGAAAATTTAACTTTAAAAAATAATAAAAATAATAATAATCATATTAAAAATAAAGATGAAGAAAAAAATAGTAATATTCAAACACCAAGTTCTGATTCTTTAAAAATAACTTCTAAAAGAAAATGTTTATTTTGTTGTCTTCCTATTTATTGAATTTTATTTTTATAATGTATTTATAATTTTATTTATTGTATAAATACACAAAATATATTTTTTAATTTTATTATATATAGATTTAGATTTTACAATTCATTAATAAAACTATTTTTTTTTTTATTTTTATTTTTATATTTTTTTTTTTTTTAACAATTTTTATAAAAAATAATTTCTTTTAATATCATATATAACATTAATTAATAAATATATATTACTAAATTAAAAATTCAATTTTTTTTATTCACATTAATTTATCATCTTCCTTTTTTTCATCATTATCAAAATCTTGAATAGTATCTTCACCAAATTCTTCAATTTTTTCCTCAATTTCAAAAGAATTATTATTAACATCATTTTCAGCAAAAGAATACATTAAATTTTTAAACTCTTCAAAATTAAGTTCTTCATCTCCATTAGTATTAATTTCATCTCTTAATTCATTTAAAACTTGATCATCAACTTCTTTTCCCATTCCTAAAACTTCTTTAACTTCATTTAAAGAAATACTTCCATTTTTATCTAAATCAAACATATCAAAAGCAGTTTTTAAATTAGCATCAGTAAATAAATGTTTTTTTGGAATAGTATTCATAATAAATTCTTCAAATTCAATATAACCATTATTATCAAAATCAATATTTTTTAAAATATTATCTAATTCACCATTTGTAATATGAATTCCTTCTGCTTTATAAGCTTTACTTATTTCTTCTTTTGATAATTTACCATCTAAATTTCTATCAATTTTATAAAATACTTTTTTTAATCTTTCAATTTCACTTTTTAATGCAAAATTATGTGATAAAAATGCAAGAACGGCTTGATAGAATTTTGAATGTTTTTTTGATATTTTTTTTAATGATGTTAATATTTCTTTTGAATTAATTGTATCTTGATATATATTATATGGATCTATTTCGTCTGAAAAAAATTTATGTTTTAATGCTTCTTTTGCTGAAAATCTACTTTTTTTATCATATTTTAAACAATTTCTAATTAAATCTTTTGCTTCTTCTGATACATTTTTAAATTTATTTGAAAATTCAAATTTACCATTTAATATTTTTTCTACTATTTCATCTTGATTTACACCAAAAAAAGGAAATTCTTTACTTAATAAAAGATACATTATAACACCACATGACCAAATATCACATTTTTCATTATAATTATTTAATAAAACTTCAGGGGAACAATATACTAAAGTTCCTATTGTATCTTCAAAATTTTTTTTGTATTTATTAAATATTTTAGAACAACCAAAATCAATTAATTTTAATTCATATTTTTTCATTGTTGAATTTTGATATTTAAAACTTTTCATTGTTGCTGCTGATTTAATTGTATTATTTATTGAATTACTATCAATTGAATTTAATAAATTATTATTTAAATGTGAAGAAATAGTTTTTGATAAATTAGTCAATTCATTCATTTCAATTTTATTTTGAATTTCTTTATTAGCTTCTTTAATAGAAGAAATAAAAGAAATTGGATTTTTATTATCATTTTTATCTTTTTGATCAACAAGTGAATCAATCATAATATTATCTAATTTCAAATCTCCATGAATAACTTTATTAGAATGTAAATATAAAACAGCATTAAAAATTTGAAACATTAATAATCTAACAATATCTTCACTTAAATAATCAATTTTACTTAATTTTTCACCTAAATCACCTTCACTACAATATTCATTAATTAAATAATAATTTTTATTATCAACAAAAAATTCAAAAATTTTAATAATATAAGGATGATCTAATTTTTTTAAAATTTCAATTTCTTGAATAATATCTTCATCTGTAAAACCAGGAATTTTATTATCTTTTGGAATTGTTTTCATTGCTCTAATTGTTCCAGTTGTTTTATGTCTTACTTTATATACATGACCAAATGTTCCTGCTCCTAATTTTTTATATAATGGTTCATAGTAATCAAATGGATTTCCTCTTTGTAATCTTATTACATTTAATTTTGACACTGGTAATTCTGATAACGTTTTTACTCTTTTTTTTCTACGAGATATTGTTTTAAATTTTATTTCGTTTTCTGGAAGTTCTTTTTTTATGTTTGATGAATAAAAAGGTTTTAATGAATTTTTTCCAAAGTTTAAAGCTTCTCGAAATTCATTGTTTTCTATTATTGTGTTTGTATCTATACAACACATTTGTTCTAAAAGGTTCCCCATTTTTTAATTTATTTTTTATTATTTTAGTCTATTAAAAATAAAAATATGAATGTTTTTTTAATATTATTATGTAAAAAAGTTTTTTTAAAATATATAATATAAAATCAATTTAATTTGCTTCATATTAATTTTATTTTATTGATAGTTTTTAATTTAAATTATTAAT
Source organism: Isotricha prostoma (assembly GCA_023807205.1). Lineage (NCBI taxonomy): Eukaryota > Ciliophora > Litostomatea > Vestibuliferida > Isotrichidae > Isotricha > Isotricha prostoma. Next base: position 19,882 of record JAJMZS010000484.1, on the reverse strand, counting down.
TAATTATATTAAAAAATAATATATTATAATATAATTAAAATTAAATATTAATATAGTACATTATAATTAACAAAAAAAAATTGAAAGAACATAAAATAACATCATTAATTAATTAAGGAAACATCATTTTAAACATTAAAACATTAAACATAAGTATACAAAAATATACATTTAAATACATTAAGATATATCAAAAAACAATGGAAATTACAAAAAAATAAAACCAATTTAAAACATCACATTAAAAGAAGAAACAATTCAAAAACAAAACAAAAACAAAACAAAAACAAAACAAAACAAAAACAAAACAAAACAAAAACAAAACAAAAACAAATACAAAAACAAATACAAAAACAAAAAAGATTAAACAAAAGAGAAAGAAAACAAAACCCTTCACACACATATTAAAACTCCAAAAAAAAACATAATCAAAAATTCAAAAAAAAAGTTCAAAAATATTTTCAACAAAAAAAAATAATCTCAATATCTACGACAGTATTCATCAAAAAAAAAAATAATAAAAAAAACTAAAAATTAAAAAAAGCATCCATTAATCACTTTTTTCAGAACTGGCAGAATCTTTCCTAGAACTTTTACTTTTACTTTCCTTACTTTCTTTACTATCCTTAGAACTTCCTCTTTTTTTGCTTTCTTGACTATCATCATCTTTATCTTTCCTTTTCCTAGAATCTCTATCTCGATCTCTTTCTCTATCTCTTTCTCTATCTCTTTCTCTATCTCTTTCTCTATCTCTTTCTCTATCTCTATCTCTGTCTCTATCTCTATCTCTTTTTTTATCACTTCTTCTGTAACTTCTACTTCTGCTTCTACTTCTACTTCTTCTTCTCCTTCTTCTGTCATCTCTCCTTCTTCTATTTCTACTATCTGAACGAGAACGTGATGTGTATCTTCTACTTGATGAATGCTTATCATGATTTCTATGACGATGACTTTTCATTCTTTCACTCCAACGAAGCTCTATTTCAGATCCAGCTACCATTTTCTTATTACATTTTCGAAGAGCTCTTTCTGCATCTTTTATCTCTTTAAAATCTACAAATGCGTAATTTTGCTTTAATGATATTTTATTTGGACCGTATTTACGAAATAAATCTTCTAAGTCTTCTTGCTTTGTTGAGTGTGATATATTTCCAATGAATAGGGACATTTTTTTTTTTAATTGAAATTATTTTTTTAATTTTGGATTTATTGATTTATTGATTATATAATTTTTTTTTATAATTTTGATATTTTTTATTTTTTTATATTTTATATTTTTATTTTGTTTTTTTTTTTATTTAATATTTATTATTTTTTTTTGGGAGTTTTATTTTTTTTTTTATTTAATTAAAATTTTGTATTTTTTTTAAAAATAATGTCAGCAATTGTTGAAGAAATTTTCAATAAAGTAAATACTCATAAAGGAGTTGAAGGAATAATTTTATCTGATTCTGAAGGAGTTCCTATTAAAAGTACTTTTAATGATGAACAAATTACTTATTTTTATACTACAAGTGCTTCAATGTTTATTAAAAAATGTAAAAATGTTGCTAAAGATTTAATAAATGAAGATTTAAATATAATTAGAATTAGAACTAAATTAAATGAAATTATGATTGCACCAGAAGATAATTTTATTTTAATTGTTGTTCAAAATCCTTCTGCAAATGCTTAAATAGTTTTTTTATTTTAAAAATTTAAAAATAAAATTTATTATCAATTTTAAAAATAATGTTGAAATATATTATATTGAAATATTATAAAAAAAATAAAAAATAAAATTTAATAAAATTTATTAAATATGACTGATATTCCAAAATTAAAATCTTCATTAAATGAATATGATGAATATTTAAATTTAAAAGAATCCATTCAGTTTCATTCAAATCAATTTTTAATTTATTATTTAAATGATATATATGATGAATTATTTTATAGACTTCCAAAAGAAATAATAAATGAAGATAAAATTTCAATTATTCCAAATGGATTAACAGAAATAATATTTTCACAATATTGTAATTTTCAAGATTTTATTTGTGTAAAATTATTTAGAGCATTTACTAAAAAAGATGAAGAATTTTTAAGTAAACAAGATTTTATAAATGGAATTTTTAGTTTATATTTAGGAACTTTTCAAGAATCAGCAGAAGTAATTTTTTCATTATATGATTTTAATAAAAATGGTAAAATTTATAAAGATAATATTAAATTATTATTATCATATATTCCAACAAGTGAAAATGAATATAAAAAACAAATTAAATTATTAAAAGAATTAGATAAAATATTAGATGAAACTTTTGAAAAAGGAAAAGATGAAATGTCATTTGAAGAATTTTTATCATCAATTCAAAATAAAAATGGTGAGATTTTTTTAAGAATAATAATATATTTTTATAAAAATAAACCATTTGAAATTGAAACTGTAAATTCATATAAATATATGAGAAAAAAACCAATGTTAAAATCTCAAATGAAAATCCAATCTAAAATATTACATTTATCCCCAAATAAAATTTTTCAAAATAATTTTCAAGATAAAAAATTATTTAAAACAATTCAAAAAAATAAAATAAATGAAGAAGAAAATACATTAACAAATAAAATAAATAGGAATATGAATCGTCGTTCTTCAGCAAAAAATTTACCATCTCCAGTTGAATTATTTAAAATAAAGAAAAATTCATCTTCAACAACAAATATATTTTATAAAAAAAATAGTTTACCATCAAAAAATTTTTTAAGAAAAAATAGTGTATCAAAAATTAATAAAATTGAATATAAAACAATTGATAAATTAAAAGGAAAAAATAATATGTTATTAAATAACAATTTAAAAAAAAGAAAATCAATAGGAGAATCATTATCAAGTAGTAATAAAGGAAGTTATTCATCATTACCATTATTAAATAATAGTAAAAGTGGTTTAAGTTTAAATAATTCAAGAACAAATAGAACAAAATATAAATTAAGTCCAATTTCTCAAAAAAATTCTAAATTTTCTCCTCAAAGTGTTATTAATGGAAATTTTGAAAATGAATGTGAAGATCCTCCTGAATTTTGTTTATATGATGATGATAATAATGATATTAATGATTTTAAATTAGATATTCAAGATGATGATAAAATTGATAATAATGATATTAATGATGATAATAATGATATTAGTAATAATGATAATATTGATATTAGTAATAATGAAAATGATAATGAAAAAGAATTTGAGTTTGAAATTAATAATGAAAGGAAAAATACTCTTAGAAAGAAATTGGATTCTTTTAAAAAATTTAAAGCTACTTTATCTAAATTTAATAATGTTATTGAAGATTATTTATTTAAATTTGATGATAGTAAAATTCAAATTTTAAGAAGATATTATTGTGTTTTAAATGGTAATGATTTATTATTTTTTTCATCAAATTTAAAAAATGAATTTATATCAATAATGAATATTAAAGGTTCATTTATAAAAAAAGGTGAAAATTTATTAGTAGCAAAAGAAACATATTATACAATAATAATAACATTCTCAAATAATAAAAAAAGAAATTTATATTTTTTAAGTGATATAACAAGAGATAAATGGATTAAAAAACTAAAAGATCAAATAAAAAATTATGACTTTAACAATTATTATATATTAAAAGAACAAATAGGAGAAGGATATTTTGGTAAAGTACAAAAAGGAATAAAAAAAGAAAATCAAAAAGAATTTGCAGTAAAAGTAATAAACAAATTAAAATTAAGTGTAAAAAATTACAAATTAATATATCACGAAGTAAATATAATGAAATTATTAAATCATCCTCATATAGTTCATTTAGAAGATTATTTTGAAGATGATGAATATATATATATAATAATGGAATATTTATCAGGAGGAGATTTATTAGAATTTATAGAAGAAAAAGAAAATTGTTTAACAGAAAAAATATCAGCAAAAATAATAAAAGAAATAGCAAGAGGAATAAAATATATGAATTTATTTGGTTTAATTCATAGAGATTTAAAACCAGAAAATATAGTTTTTGCTAAAAAAGATGATATAACTTCTTTAAAAATAATTGATTTTGGTTTAACTAAAACTTTAGGAAATGATGAAAAAGCTAAAGAAGCTATTGGGACAATTACTTATTTAGCTCCTGAAGTTTTTTTACATAAACCTTATAATCATAAAGTTGATATTTGGTCAATTGGAATTATTTTGTATTATTTATTATCTGGTCTTTTACCTTTTGATGATGAGAAATTAGATCAAGATATTATTGGAAAAAAAGTCGTTTTTAGTAATCATGAATATCCAAAAGATGTTTTTGGTAATATAAGTAATTCTTGTTTGAGATTAATTGATAAATGTCTTGAAAAAAATCCTGATAAAAGAATTAGTATTAATGAATTTTTGAAAGATGAATGGGTTTGCAGAGAGTCACAATAAAGGTATTTTTTAATTTTTTTTTTTGTATATTTTTTGAGTTGTTTTTTTATTAGAATTGTCAACTTTTTTTTGTTATTATTATTCTTTAAAAATGATTAATAGTTTTAATTACGATATTAAATTTATTTTTCTTATGATGATGAATTAATATTTGAAAATGGTTATGAAATATTAATTATATTATTATAATTTGAAATTTTAAAATAATATTATTAAATATATAAACATTTAGTATATTTAGTTTTAATAGTTTAAAATACGTATTTTAATATTAAAATGAAATTATTTTTAATAAATTAAAAAACAAAAATAAAATAAAATTTTAACCAAATATTTTTTTATTTTATTTTAATAATTTGACTACTATTTAAGGTCATCAATATAAATATAAATAATGAAGATAAAACAAAATATATATAATATTATTAAATTAAAACTAAAATTAAAAAATAATACACTCTTTTTGTAATTTTTCTTTAGTTTCTTCATAATTATTCAAACTTTTAATATCTTCATTTTTATTTTCTTTTTTAAAATCATCCAAATTCTCTTTTTGTTTATTTTCATTAGAATTATTTTGATTTTCTTTATTATCCTCTTTATTATCATCTTTAATATCCTCTTTATTAACATCTTTATTAACATCTTTATTAACATTTTTATTAACATTTTTATTAACATCTTTATTAACATCTTTATTAACATTTTTATTAACATCTTTATTATCATTTTTATTATCATTATCAGTAATTTCATTTTCAATAATATTTAAACTATTATCATCATCATTTTTATTTTGTTCAATATTATGTTCCATGACACCAAATTTTTTACTTCTAGTTCTTGTCATATCTTTAACAATTTGATAATTAAATCCAGAACTTTTTGGTGGCATTACAAGTGCATTTTCAAGCATAATTCCTTCTTGAAAATCAGTATCTTCACTAGATTTTTTTTTTAAAATTTTATATTTATTTTTAATAATATTATCAATTTTTCTTTTATTAATATCTGTATTTAAATGTTCATCAATATCACTTTTTGATAAAGAAGAATTTAAAGAATCTTTGTTTTTACTTTCATTATCACTTTCACTTTTACTTTCACTTTTACTTTCACTTTTACTTTCACTTTTGCTTTCACTTTTACTTTCACTTTTACTTTCACTTTTACTTTTATTTTCATTTTTATTTTCATTTTTACTTTTATTTTCATTTTCAGTTTTATTTTTATTTGAAACATCATTCAAATCATTTTTTGAGTGATTTGAATTATTTAATAACATTTCTTTATTTAATTCTTCATGTTCTTGATCAACAATATTTTCTAATGCATTTTTTATATCATCTAAAGATGTTTTAATATAATAAAATGCCATTTCATAATTTTTAATTCTTAATTCACTTGATTTTTCTATATCATTTGTTATATTGCTTTTTTGATTTTCTGATAATGGAATATAATTTGTAACAGTTAAATTATTATCTATTAATTTTTTTATTTCTTCTAATGGTTTTTTATTTTCTTTTAAACTATTTTCAAATTGTTGTTGAATTTCAGAAATTATTTTTAATGTTTCTGTTAAATTAAATTCATTTAATGAATTTTCTGTATTATTAACTTCATAATTTATATTTGAATTTGATATATTTTTAACTTGTGTTAATTTATTTTTTGACTTACTTTTTTCTTTTTTTTCTCTTATATTTTCATTTGGTTTTTTATTCTTTTGAACTTTTGTAATATTTTTTTTTGACACAACTTTTGAATTTCCTTTTGAATTTGCTTTTGAAATATCCTTTAATCCTTCAATTTTAATTTTTAATTCACATGAACTTGTTCTTCTATGTCCTTTAATTTTATTATTATTATTTATTTTTTCATTTTTTAAACGATTTTCTGAATTTTCTTTTATATCCTTTTTATTTTTAATATTAATTTTGGTTGCATGAAATGATGAAGCATTATCTGTTTTAAAATTACTTTTTACATTTTTTTTACTTTGTTCTGGAACATGAGAAATAAATGTTTGACTTAATAATTTTTTTTTTGGTTTTTCTATTGATTCGTTAATCAATTTTTCTTTTTTTTTTGTTTCTTTTGAATCTTTTTTTATATTTTTTTTAAGTACTATTTTTGATTCTTCTTTCTTTTTACTATGTAAATTTACTGTTTTGTTTAATTTATGATTTTGATTTTCCATTTAAAAATTAATTATATTTTAAAAATATATAATATTTATTTTATAATTTTTATAATATGAATTTTATAATTTAAAAATAATAAATATCTGATGTTATAATTATTTATTTATCTTTTTTTTTTTTTTGATTTTTTTTTTTTTCTTAAAATCAATATTTTATTTAATAAAATATTTCTAATTTATTTAAAATAAATTAAATTAATTAATTAAATTTATTTAATTAATTAATTTTATTATTATATTTAATAAAAAAACATTTATTTTATAATAAAGATTAGATAATAAAAATTAATGAATAAATATTATTAGCCCACTTTAACAATTTTAAATAAAAATGATAAATTATTTTTTTTATTATTTTTATTATCTTCATAATTGATATTATTTTTAGGATTGATCCTAAATATTGCTTTAATATATTTATTAATATTCTCTGTATAAATAATTTTCAATAAACAGCATTTACAAATAATTCTAACATTACTTTCATGTAATAATTTTTTACGATAATTAATTTCATTTTTTAAATTCGTTTTTAACTCAAATATGTATCTAGGTTGATAAATATTTTTAAACAAGAACTTTTTATCATAAATTAAATAAAATATATACTGATAACATTGTAAGATATTATCAAATCTTATATATTCATTAGGATTTCCATTTTTATTATTACATACATCACATTTATATTCAATCAAATTATTATTAATATAATAATTAGAACATTTCTCATACATTTTTTGACAAGCATTTTTTAATTCTATAAAATCTTTTCTTTGAGATGGAAATCCTCTTATTTTTTTTTTAACTTGTGGTTTAGAATTAAATTTTAATTTTCTAATTTTCAAACTATATTTTTTAGGAATTATTTGAATTTTTCTCTGTTCTTTTGGGTAAAATGCAACGTTATTTGAACCTAATTTTTTAATTTTTTCCATTAGATAAAGTATTCTACCTCTATTTATATTTTTTAATTTTTGATTTAAAAATTGTTCATTTTTTTTTTCTATTACTGTTTCAAATGATGTAATTGAAGTATTTAATTTTTCTTTTTTATTTGAATATTTATTTGAATAATCTATAAAATGGTCTGATTCTTCTTCTTTTGTTTTCCTTTGAGAAAAGTTTTCATCTATATCTATATTTTTATCTTGAGTTGAAAAAAAAGCTTTTTTAAATATGTTTTTTAACTTTTCCTATTTGAATAAATTAAAAAAAAAAATTACTTTAATTTTCAAATTTTTGTCTAATGACTCAGGATACATTTTTATTAATTATATTATAATTTTTTTATAATATAAAAATTATTTTTTTTATTTAATTATATTAATTTGTCATAAAAATAATTGTTTAAACTTAATAATATTAATTTTATAATTTATAAAATCCAAAAATATATTTTTGGTATTCCATTTAATCATCATAAATTAAAATAAGTAAAATCACATATATAAAATAATCAACAATATATATAAATAGAAAAAAAATATATTAATCATTGAAAAAAATCTACAATTATTTCTTCATTAAAATCATTATTTTTTTCATCTTTATTTCCATTAATATTATCTTTTTTATTAATTTTATCTCTATATCTTCTATACCAACCAAATTTACTTTCCAAATTATCATTTTTTCTCATTTCTTTAATTTGAAAAGCAACATTTAAAATATCATCTAAATTTTTAGATTTAGCTAACATTTGATTAAATTTAGGTTCTTTTTGCATAGCAGAATAATAAATTTTAAATAAATGACCTCTTACAATATGTAAATTATCATTAATATAATTAAAATTAAAACCTTTCCACAAATTAATATATTCAATAGCAATATTATCAATATCATAAATTTCTCCAGTAAATAAAGAAGGATTTTCAAGTAATTTTTCTCCAGACATAACACAATCACATTTTGTATATTCAAAACATTTTTTAACATCATCAAAATTTTCAATTCCTCCATTTGCAATAATAGGAATATTTAATAAAGATTTAATAATTTTAATAGAATCCCAATTACATTTCCCTATTTTTTCTTTAATTTCTTCTTTAGTTCTTCCATGAATACAAAGACAATTTATTCCTAATTCTTCTAATTTTTTACATAATTCATAAGTTTTTTCTAAATTATTAAATAATCTAATTTTACAAGAAACACCACATTTTAAATTATTATTACATAAATAACCAATTATTTTATAAACTTCATCAGGATGATCTAATAAAAAAGAACCATAATGTCCATTTTTTGCAATTTTTTGAGGACAACCTAAATTTAAATCAATACAAGGAATTTTTTTTTCTACAAATTTTGCACTTTTTAATAAAATTTCTGGATCATGACTTGCAAATTGAATAAAACAAGGATAATCTATTTCATTTATTTCTTTTGTTATTGTTTTTTCAAATACATCTTCTGTAGTTAATGAATTTACATTGTACATTTGTGTATATGTTAATTCAGTTTTATATTTTCGACATAATAAACGAAATGGTAAGTCACAATGGTCTACCATTGGAGCTAATGCGTATTTTGGGTTTCCTATTGATTCCCAGAAGTCTTTTTTTTTGGTTTTCATTTTTTTTTTTTTATTTTTTTATTTTATAAACTATTTATTTGATTATTTATTTTTTTTTATATAATTTTTTTTATTTTTTTTAATTGTTTTATTGATTTTGAATTTTGATTTTAAATTGAATTTATTTGTTGGTTATTTATCTTTTTTATATTTTTTTTTTCAATGCATTATTATTATATTTAAAAAAAATTTTTAATTATTATTTAAAATCACTTTATATAATTCTTTAATAATATTATATTTTAATTTTAAATTATAAATTTATATTTTATAATATATATTTATATATTCTAATTTAAAATAATTAATAAATTAAAAATATGGGTTGTTGTAATAGTTCAGAAAAAGATAATAAAGGTTATAGAACAGGAGATTATGGTGAGAGTCATCATAATCATGTAGGTGGAGGTGGACATGAAAATCATGAAGAAATTGCAAGAAAAAGAATGGATTATTATAATAGAGATGATGTAAAGAAAAAACAAATAATAAGAAACTTTGATTAAAATAGGTATATAAAATTAATAAATAAAATAAATAATAATAATATTTTTTCATTAAAAAAATCAAACTTAAAAAATACATTAACTCTATTTAATTTATTATAAATAACAAAATATAAAAACAACTAATTATAAAATACATTAATAATTAATATAATTTTAAAAAATAAAAAATTAAGAACTAAGATTTGAGTTTTAATAAATTTGATAAAACAATAAAAAGATGATGAAACTATTGAAATGAAATAACAAAATTAAATTTATAATTCTTTATTTTGTTTATTTGATTATTAATTAAATTTTTATTATTTATATTTGTTTTTTTTTTAAGAATTATTTAATATTAATAAAACAATAAACTACATCTTCTCATAAAAAAAATAATAAATAAATTAGAAATTAATACTAAACCCAATTTTCACTTATTTATAAACAATATCAAAAAAATAAAAAAAATAAAAAATAATAAATAATAAAATTTAATTAAACTTTTTTAACTTGACTTTTTTTTTTCAAATCTCTTTCTTTCTTCTCATCATTTTTTAATCCACATTCATGTTTTTTCAAATTAAATTTACAATAATCAACATAAATTTTAACTTCATAAACTAAATTAACCAAAATATTAACAGAAGGTAAAACAACAAATTTAATAAAACCAATCATAGCTTTATTAATATTAGTATTTTCTCTATCACAAAACATAGAAACAGTTAAACCTTTTTTTTTTTCTAAATCACCTTGAATAAAAAATTCTCCATAAACTCTTTTAGTCCATTCATTAGAAATTTTATCTGGTTTAGCAGGATTTGAAATATCAGAACCATGAATAATCATATTTAAAACACATTGTTGATTTTCAAATAATTTTCCTAAATCATCTTCATTATTATCTTGACAAATTTTTTCAAAATTTTTTCCTTTTTTAATATCATAAGTTTCCATTTTTATTTTAATTGCACTTAAAACTTTTTGATGATTTGCCATATCAGTTGATAAAATACAATCTATCATTCTTCTTCTACAAATTCTATATTCTTCAGGTGAAAAATTAATAAAAATATTATATTCATTTTTTTGTAATAATTTAAAAGTTTGACTAACATGGTAATTTTCTAATACACTTATATCATTATATCTCATTGCATATTTAGTTTTTGCATTAATTTGATATAAATTATTTTGACCTGGATGTTTATAATCATGACATAAACAAGCAATTAATAAACTAAATGAATCTAATTGACCTAATTTCATTTTTTGATTTAAATTACCTTTTGTTAATATTGTATATGATGTTTGCATTACATCACCTGCATGTAAATCATTATGATATATTGCATTTATTCTATCGTAATTGGTTACTATTTTTTCTATGAAATTTTTAAATATTGGTTTTGGTATTATTTCATTTTGAATTATTTCAAATCTTCCTAAAATTTCTTCTGCAATATAAATTGAAGTTTTTTTATCTAATATTTCATTTAAAGTAAATATATTAAATTCAGGTGTGTCTATTTTATCCATTTGATCATTTAATGTTAATATTATTGATGGTGATATTATTTCATTTAATCTTGTTTCTCTTCTTATTTGTTTTTGTTTTTCTTTATCTTCATTTTTAATTGGAATACCAACTTTATAAATTTTTGATTCTTTTCTTATTTTTCTATAATCATCTGCTTTTTGTTTATTTCCTTCAATATCAGAATATTTAATTAAATAAGCAATATCTTCTTGTTTTTGTTTATTATTCCAATGTTTTTGAATAATATTTGTATCTAAATCATATAAATTTTCTTGTGTAATTACATTAATTATCCAATTTATATCTTCATTTCCTTGTTTATCTTTTTTTAACCAAGATTCATTTTTTATTCTTTTTAATTTTATTATAATTTTTTCACTAGTTGTTCCTACTGCTTGATTTAATTGTGTAAAAAACATTGTTATATCTTTATTGAATGATGGTATATTTGTATTATTTTTTATTACTTCTTCTATGAAATCATCTGTTATTATTGAACCTTTTTTCTTTTTGTCTAACATATTAAATATTAATTCTGCTGTTTCAATTTTTATATTTTCTAGATTAAATGAATTTAATTTGTTTATTAATTCTTTTATATCATCTACTTTTATTGTTTCTTTTGTTAAGTTAAATTTATTTATTAAATATTCTTTTTTTCTTGTTTCACCTCTTGGTGATGATGGTGGATGATTCAGTGGAACACTAAATCTTGCTTTTCTCATTTTTTTTGATTTATTATGTAATTTATTTTTTTTATTTTTAAAACAATTTATATAATATATATTTTTAATAACATTTTTATATTTAAAGTTACAAATAATTTTAAATATTTAATATTAATAATTTAAATTTAATTTTTTTATACATGAAATGTATTATTCAATTTATTATTTTTTATAATTTCATTCATTTTTTTAAAAATTGAATGTGAACCAAATAAATTATTTAGAAATAAAACAAATTTTTTATAAATATTAATGGTGACAAAAAATTTATTTAATCCTATATATAATATGATTAAATATATTTTTTGTGAATCATTGAATTGAATTATCAGTTAATTCCATATTATTTTTTGGATTTTGGTTATAAAAAATATTATTAAAGAAATTACTATCGTTTTTATTATTATTATTATTTAAATCATTATTATTTGGAATTTCTTTTTTAATATTTTTATCATCTTTAAATTTTGAATTATCAAAAAAACCTTGACTTAATGAATTATTAGAAAAAGTTTCTAAAATATCATTTGAATGTGAATCAATATATTTTTTACATACTACAGTATCAAAATTAATAATATCTTTCTTATTTTTTTGTGATAATTTCATCATTTTTTCGGGTACAATTATATTATTTGTTGTTCTATTATCAATAATATTATTATTAAATTTAAATGACGTTTTATCTGCTAATTTTTTAGTATGTTCATTTAATGGAATTTTAAAAATATGATGTTTTTTTTTAATTATTTTTTTTTTATTATTTTTCTCTTTTTCAAAAGTTTCATTTTTTATTTTTTTATTTAATAATAAATATTTTTTATAACTTTCAAATTCTTTTTTATTTGAATCACTTAAAGTACTATTATTATGTTCAATAGTACCAATATTTGAATTAATATTAATTGTTCCTTCATTATTATTATTAATTTCATTTTTATTAATTTGCTCATCATTTTCATTTAATTCTTTTATTTTAACTAAATTTTTACTAATAATAAAACTTTCATATGATGTTAAATTATTAAATAAATCTGAAAATCCATAAAATATTTTTCCTAATTCATTACATTCATCTATTGTAATTAAATTAATTGGAATAAAAGTTTTACAATTATTTACTGTAATAAAATCTGGATCACTTTTTTTATTAAAAAATTCATAAAAAACTGATAAAATAATTGAAGAAAGTATTTTATGATTTTCAATAGATAATAAATAAGATTCATAAATAACAGTTTTAAGTTTATCAAATTTACTCACTAAATAATTTATTTTTTCTAAAGTATTTATAATTATATTTTCATAATTTTTTCTTTCATTTTCTAATTTTCCTTTTAATTCTTCAACAGAACTAAATTTTAATAAATTAGATATTTTTTTCCAATATTCTTTAATAGTAATAACAATATGACCATTATGCATTTTTTTTTGACATTCAGAACAAATATTATTTTTACATATTTCACAATATAAATCATTTTTTTGATTAGTATGTATTTTACAATATTCTTCATTTTTATTTATTAAATGAGTAGATATTGTTTTATGATCAGAAACAAAATCTTTATGATAATCTTTACAAATATCACAAAGAAAATATTTGCAATTTTCACAATATTCTATTCCTTCCTTATCTTTATGCTTATAACATTTATAAATTGAAAAAGTTTTTTTATTAATAATACTAAATAATTCATATAATGAAATTATTCTTGGACTATTTATGCATTCACATAACAAACTAATATAAATTGTATTTCTAGTTAGATCTTTTTTTATATCTAAAATTTGAGGTTTTTTATTTTTACAAAAAGGACAAAATAAAATAGGGATATATGAATTCATTTGTTTTTGAGATTGGTTAATTTTTAAATTTTGATTATTTTTTGTTGAATTTTCTACTTTCATTCAAAATAATTTTATTATATTATTATTTTAACTATTGATAGAGGATCTATTAATTTATTATTTTTATTTTTTTATATTACTATATATAGTCATTGTTTTATTTAGGAATTTTTATAATTTTAAAATATATTTCAGTAAATTTATTTTTGATTATTATAATAAAATCATCAAACGTTTTAATATTTGTTGTATCACTCTTTAATATATAATTTTAATTAATTTTAGCCTGTATTTAAATTTAATATTTTTTGATATATTATAATTATTTTTTAATATGATAATTTTGAATATTCAATTAATTTTTAATTGTGTTATAAATAAAGTATTATATTTTCATTCTTTTTTAAGTTAATTAACAATAATACTTTATAATAATTGATTTATTTTGTTTTTATATAAAATAATTTAACAAAAATACTAAAAGATTAGAATTTTTATTATATTATGATATAAATTAGTTTATAAAATATTAATCTTTTTATTTCAAAATTTTCATTATTATATAAATGGTATTAAAATTTAAAAAAAATTATCTAAAAATAGGAATTAATATGTAAAAAATTTTAAAATAAAAATTTTTAAGAAATTCCTTTTTTAAACAATTTTAAAGTCAAATTCATAACAAATGTTTTAAATTGTTATTAGAATTTAAAAAATTAAATAAAATTAATTAATTTAAAAAATTTAAATTTAAAAAATATGAAACAAAATAAACTATCTCAAAAACACACTTCAAATAATTCATTTACAAATAATTCAAATCAAAAAAGACCTAACAGTGCAAATAAAAAAGACATAAAAATAAATAATAAATCTCCTATATATACTAGTAATAATCAAGTCACAGAAAAAATAGATTTTAAATTACTTTTAGAAAATGAAAATGACACATATGAAAATTTAAAATTAAAAAATTCTAAATTAAGAACATTAATAATTCAAGCAAGTAATAAAATAAATGAATTAACAAATAAATTAAATTTAAAAGAAAAAGAGTATCAAGAAGAAAAGAAATTAATATTAATGAAATTAGATAAAATTTCTAAAAATTATAAAATTTATGCTGAATCCTTTCAACAAAATACAAAAATAAAAAATGATTATGAATTATTAAATGAGAAATATGAACAAAATATAAAAGTAATTTCAAATTATCAAAAAGATATTATTACATTACTTTCTGATTTTATGAAATTATATTCAAATATTTCTAATTTTATATTTCAATTAAATAATAGTAATTTAAAAAATATAAGAATTGATTCTAGTAATTTTATTAAACAAATAAAAGATTTTATTGAAAAAAAAATTATTAAATTTGATAAAAAAATTGATTATGTTAATTTTCAAAATTTTTATCATGAATATTCATCTTTTATATTAAATATAAAGAATGAAAAAAAATTGAATGAAGAAGAAAATAAATTAAAGAATAAAAAGTCAATGACAATGAGAAAAAAGGAATATTTAACAATAAATAAAAAACCAAATAATATAACGTATTCGAATAATAAAAATAATTATTCTGATATTAATGAATCTTATTTAAAATCAAATAAAAGTTTTTATGATTTTCATACTGGAAAATTTGATGAAAATAAAAATAAATTTAAAAATAATAATCATCAAAGATTTAAAAGAGAATTATTATTCAATGACAATATGAAAAATGATATTATTGATGATTTTGAAAATAATGATAATTATTTTAAATCTTATGATATTCAATCAAATTAAGAATTTTTAACTTTACTTAATTTATAGTTTTTGTTATATATAATCAAAATATAAAAACCTGTTATTTATTATAAAAATAGTAATTAAATTTTTTTAATAATTATTAAACCAAGTAAAATAAATAAAAAAAAAATAATAATAAACAAATTTAACTTAATTTTTAAACAAATATAAAAGAATTAAAATAACACAGAATTAAAAATCCAAAAAAAAAAAAAAGAAAAAAAAACCAAAAAAAATAGAAATAAAAAACCAAAAAAAAATTCTTTATAATAAAATAAAAAAAAACAATCCTAAATTACTTTTTTTTCTTTCCAGGATCACTAACATTAAACTTAAAATAAATAATATCTCCATCATTAACAACATAATTTTTTCCTTCAGTTCTTTCCAATCCAGCTTTCTTAACTCCTTGTTCTCCACCATATTTAACAAAATCATCATATTTCATAACTTCAGCAGAAATAAATCCTCTTTCAAAATCAGAATGAATAATACCAGCAGCTTTAGGAGCTTTACTTCCTTTTCTAACAGTCCAACATTTAACTTCATCTTCACCACAAGTAAAAAAATGAATTAATTCCAAAGCATTATAACCAGCAGTAATTAATTTACCTAAATTACTTTCTGTTTTATTTTCTTCACAATATTTTTTTCTATCTTCTTCACTCATTTGTTTTAATCTCTCTTCAAAAACACAAGAAAAACATATTATTTTTCCACCTCCATTTGAATTAATCCATTTTACTATTTTTGATAAATAATGATTTTTTTTCTTTACATAATCTTCATCTGGAATATTAATACAATAAACAACTGGTTTACTTGTAAAGAATAAATACTCATTTAACCATTCAATTTGTTTATAATTCCAATCAGGATTATCTCTAATATTCTTTTTTTCGTCGTACATTTTTTTAATTTCTAAAAGCATTTCCTTCTTTAAAGCAGCTTCCTTATCATTTTTTCTTCCAATTAATTTTTCTAATTCAACTAAATTTCTATCAATAGTTTGAAGATCTTTAGCCATTAATTCATCTCTTATAATTTCTAAATCTCTAATTGGATCAACATCACCTTCAAAATGTTGAATGTCTTCATCATCGAAAGCTCTAACAACTTCAAATATACCATCAACACCTTGAATGTGACTTAAGAATGCTGAACCCATACCTTGACCTTCACTTGCTCCTCTTACTAATCCTGCTATGTCTACTATTGTTAATGATGCTGGAACACGTGAACGAGGATTGTATACTGAACATAAATGTTCCCAACGCTCATCTGGTACATCTACTTTTGCTATATTTGGATCTATTGTACAAAAACATACGTTTTTTGCTGCAGCGTTTAAATTAGAAAGAAGATTGTATAAGGTTGATTTACCTACGTTTGGTAAACCTACTATTCCCATTTTTAATGTGTTTCCTGGACGACCTAGTAAGGCTTTTTCTTTTGGAGGGTCTTTATCTTTTTTCATTTTTTTTTTTATTAGGTTTTATTAAATGATATTTTTTTTTGGAATTTGGGTTTTATTTTTTTTATTTTTTTAATTTTTTATTTAGTTTTTTTTTTTATTTTTATTTTTTTTTTATTTTTTTAATGCTTTTTTTGTTTGTGTGAAATAAAATTTTTTTATGCTTAAATTAGAATATTTAATTATATGTTATTAATCATAAAAATACAATATTTTTTTTTTACTTTTATTTATATTATTTTTCAATTTTTGAATGTTTAATAGTAGTTGATTTTTTAACAATTTGTTTTTCACTTTCACTTTCTTCTTCTTCATTTTCTCTTTGTTGAATAGCCCATAAACGAGCTTTTTCTCTTTCATTTTTTTCATATTTATATTTTTCTAACAATTTTTTTTTGGCTAATTCAAAATAATCAGTTTTACCCAATTTTTTATATATAATTTTATTAACTTCAGGATAAGAATATTTACTATTATCTTTGAAATAAACATTTTTCTTTTTTTTTTTAGCAATTAAATTTAATTTTGGTAAATTACTATCTCTTTTATCAAAATTAGACATAGTATGATAAAACTTTTTCCCATAAAAAGTTTCCAAATCTAAATTTTGTTTTCTTTCAATATTTTTTTCTTCTTTATTAATTTGAGTTAAAATTTTAAATAAATCAGGTCTTAAAGTTTTAGTAAATAAAGGAAGATGATTATTTTCATATAAATTTCTTTTACGAATTACTCTATAATTTCTAGAATTATTATTAATAGTTTCTAAATTTTTATTATAATTTTCACTCGTAATAGTTTTACTACTTTCACTATCATCATCATCATCATCATCAATTTTATTTAAATTAATTTGAAAATCTGTATTTATATTAGCAATACCAAAAAAACTATCTCTATGAGGAAGACTTCTTCTACTTGCTTTTCCAGCAGATAAATTTGAATAAATACTTGATCTTCTATCAACAAATATTTTATTTCTATATTTTAATTTATTCATAAAATTATATAAAAATTCTGAATCACTATTCTGATTTTGTTCATTATATTGTATTTTACTCATAAAATTATCTAAATTTATTAAATGAGATGTAAATTCATTTCTATTTTGTTTTTTTAATTTTCTTATTTCTTTTTGTTTTTTTTTTTCGTATTCTTTTTTAATTGTAATAAATGATTTTTTGTCATTCATATTTTCTATTAAAGAAAATATTATATCACAATTGTTTATTTCAGAACGAGTTTTTGCTAATGATGCATAGTATTTGTTTAATTCAGTATCTGTTAAATTCATATTTCCAAATGCTGAATTAAATTTTTTTTTCTTTCCTTCATTTAATGGTTTCATTTTATTAAAAAATTTTTTTTTATTTTTTTAAAAATTAATTACTTATTAGTATTAAAATATTTTATTTTTTGCATTTTTATTTATTTATTTTTTAAATCTTTATTCAAATTTAGAATATTTTCTATACATTTATATTTTAATTTTTTTATTTTTTTGTTTATTTTTTCTTCTTTGTTGAAATGAGGTAAATTTATTTTATAATCTTCTGTCTTTTCAAATAAATTTTTTATTTTTTTTTTAATATTTAATTTTTCTAATTTAAAACTTATATAATCCGTAATTTCATGTATTTTATTTCCTTGAAAGTTACTAAAAATATTATTTTTATTCTTACTTTGGTTTTTTTTCAACTTTTATATTATTTTGTAATAAAAAATTAGAAATATTTGTTTCATTTTCTTTATAATTTGATTTCTTAATATTTTCATATAAATGAGCTAAATCATTATTTTTATTTCTTTTATACAAATTTAGAAAATAAATTTTTCTTTCATCTTTATTATCATTTAAGGAAAAAGTTTTTTTCAATTCTTTTTTATTGAATAATGTCAATTTATTATCTGACGAAAAATTTTTAGATATATTATAAGTATTATTTCTTTTATATGTATTTAAATTTAATGTTTGTCTTGAAAAATTGTTTTTATTTCTTTGATTTAAATTAATATTATTATTTTTTTCATAACTAAACCCATTCTCAATTGAAGAATTAAATATATTTTCATTATCTGAATTTGAAAAATTTTTTTTTAAATTAATATTAGAAAATCTCCTATTTTTATTTTTTGATTCTGAATTTAGTAAATTATTAATTGTTTGATTCGTCCTTAAAATATCGTATTTTAATAATAAATTATTTTTTTTAAAATTATAATTTTCTGGATAAAAGTTTTCATTATTTTTATTATCATCAGATATTAATTCTTCTACTTCAAAATTTATTCCTTTTTTATTTTTTATTGTATAATTTTTTAAAATTTTTAAAGATTTTTCTTCATTTTTTAGTTCTTTTTCACCATTAATTCTTATAATATTTGTATAACTATGATTTGTTAATAAAATTGATTTATCAAAAATATTATTATTAATTATTAATTTACTAGAATCATAACCTTTATGTGTATACAATTTCATTAAGTTTTCATAAATTGATTTTTCTTTTGATTTATTTTTTCCATTCATTATAGAAATAATTGAATGTTGTTTTGAGAATTCAGAATTTTCCTTAATTAATTGTGATAAATATTTATTTATTTTTTTATAATTGTTATTAAAATTATAAATAGTATTTGTCATTAAATTTTTTTTTGTATTATTTCTTTTTATTCTATTAAAATTCATTGGAATACAAATTTCTTCAGTAAATATTTTTCTTTTTAATACTGTTCTAATTTCCTTTTGGGATTTATTTGGTAAAACACTTAT
>JAJMZS010000483.1:0-30916 GCA_023807205.1 Isotricha prostoma | reverse complement strand
TAATTTTTAAAATTATCCCCAAAAATAAGTCATATAATATTTAAAAAATATAATTAAAAAAACCAATAAAAAAAATAAAAATTTTATTTTTAATATTATAAACTTGGATTAATATCAATTTTATTGTCTTCATTTTCATTTATATTATTATTTTCATTTTCAATTTTAATTTCAGATAAAGGTTTAAGAATACTAATTCTATATCTAATAATTTTTTCATTAATCCAACTATAATTATTACTAAATACAATTTTATAAATTCCAGGATCTTTAACAAATAAAATAATTTTAACAGGAAGTTCACTACAATCAATTTTTTCTAATTTAAAAATTTCAACAAAATGACCTTTATCAGTTGGATCATCTTCATCATAAATAATATCATCATTATTTACATTTGGACAATATTTTAATAAATGAAAATTAATATCATAAAATTGTGTAGCAAAACCTAAATAAATTAAAGAAAATTTATGTTCTATTTCAAGATATTTACTATATTCATTTCCTGCTTCAATATAAATATAATTTGGATATCCTACTCTTAAATTAAAATCTGAAAAATTTAAAATATCAAATTCAATTGTTTCTTTATCAAATGGAATATTTGATTCTAATTCAATATTAATTAAATTACCTTTTGATGATATTTTTTTATTTAATTTTAGTTTTAATTGTTCATTATCATCTGAATTTAAAAGATAATGAAGAAATTGCCTACATTCAATTGTATTATTTCTTTCTTGAGGTGATTTAAAACAACAAATATTTACTAAAACATATGCAATTAAATCTTCTATATTATCTCTAAATTGAGGGAAAATAAAGTATATTTTTTTTAAAAGTAAATAACAAACAAATTGTAAATCAAAAATATCTTCGTATATACATAATGCATTTATTATCATATAACAAATTGAAAATAAATTTTCAGATTTAAAAAGAAGGTCTTTTTGATTTGTTAATTCATAAGATTTTCCTTTTAAAAATAATAAATCAATCATAGAATTATTTGTATTAGATTTAAATAAGTTAATTTTTTTTTTATCTTTCTCTTCATTAGATGATAAATCAAGTAAAAAAATAGACTTTGAATGTGAAGTTGTTTTAACAGAAGTTTCAATATTTAATTTAAATTTATAACTATATAACATACTTATAATAAAATTACCTAATTGAAAATATGCTTTTCTATTTTCAGGATTAGGTTTATTAATTATTGCTTTAATAATTTGGGGACAATAATCAAATAATAAATCAAATTGTTCTTCTAAAGAGTAAGTATCTCCAAATGCTTCCATTAATTGAATTATACCTTCAATTTTATCATCAACAGTAATACTTTCACAATAACTTATTATTGTATTTTGTTTATCTTTGAAATTTTTATATATATTACTATTATTTCTTGAGGGGAATGAATTAATTAAATATTGTATTTTTTCTATTTGTTCTTCTTGTAATACAAATATTTTATTTGTTAATAAATAATTTAAAAAATATGAACATTTTTTTTCTAAATTAATTGAATATGATGAATTAGTTGTTATATCTAAAATATTAATTATCATATTTGAAAATGATATTAATATGTTTATATCATTAGATAATATTTTAAGATTAGATGGTTCTAATAAATTTTCAAATATTTTTGAAATTATTAAATTAACATTAAAATATTTTCTTTCTATTATTCTTCCTAATTTATCCAATATATTTTTATTTAGAATATATTTAGTTCCTTTTGAATTTAAGATATCTTTAATATAAAATTGAATCTCATCATATGATATATTTAATTTATTAATTATATCAATAGAATTATTTTGCTTATAAGCTTCAATTATTCCCCTTTCAAAAGTTGATTTTTCAATTAATAGAATTTTTAAATCTTGTTGTGATACTTCTAAATTGGCATTTGATGATTTCATTGATGTTGAAATTTCTTCTTTATTTTCTTCCATTATATATAATAAATAATTTTAAATTATAAAAATATTTTTTAATAAATTGAAAAAAATATAAAATGGAAAATAATAATAAATCAAGTCAATTTTTTTATATGTATAAAAGACTATTTTTATGTATATTCACAAATAAAATTTTTATCATAATTTTTAGCTTTTTAGAATTTTTTGATATATTTTGTTATATAATTGCACTTATACCAAATTTTTTTCAAATAAGTAATCTTTCATTTGATATTTATAATATTCCAGTAGCAGAATTTGTATTATTAATTTCACCATATAATCAAGTATCTGATTTATTAGTAGATAGTGAATTTAAAGTTAAAATATTACCACATATTATTATAATTTTAGTTTATTTTATTCTTTGGATTATTTTTTATATCACTTTATATTCAATAGGTGATTTTGATTATGATAGAGAATCAACATTTCATAAAGTGAAAAGTATTATTTTAATAAATTTTTATAGTTATTTTTTCATGAGATTAATTGGAATTTATGGAATACATTGTGTAATATCATTATTTTTTTCAATTATTTTAAAACATACTTATACAATTTTTGATATATTATTATTATTTTTTTTAGTAATATTAGCAATATGTGATACTTTAGGAAAATATATATTTTTTACTCAATTTTCAGTTTTATTAAAATTTAAATTTCATGAATGTGCAATAAATAGATATCCATTTGATACATTTTTAGCAGAACAATATGATAAAATGTTTATTTTTATTAAAATATTAATAAGTATGGAAAATAGTTATTTTATGCAAAATTATGGAGAAATAAATACATTTTTATTATTAATTGATTTTTTAATTGTATTTGGTTTATTATCAATTGGAATTTATATACTTTATCTTTTTTTTATTGATAAAGATACTTTAATTTATATTTCATTAAATGATTTAACATTTTTTAGAATACTTTTTATAAATCAAACATGTATATCAATAATATTATATTTTTTATTTTATGATGAAGGAGGATATATTATATTTACAAGTCTTTCAATAATTTATTTTATAGTACAATTTATAATATTAATTAAACATTTTGAAAATTATGTAATATCTCAAGCAATATTAAGTAAAAATATATTAGGAGTATGTTGGTTTTTTCAAACAAATAAAATAGATCAAGGAACTTTTATTACTGCATGGGTAGTAAATCATAAAGTAAATTGTGATAAAGATAATTGTGAAATATGTAAAGAATTAAATAATAAAGAATATGATGAAAATTTTGAAGGTTTAGATAATCATTCACCAAGACATAATAAATTAAAAATAACTAAAATTTTAACTAAACAATTAAATCTTAATGAAAATAATTGTTTATTAGAATCATATAATATTAATTCAATAATGAAAGCATATCCACCTTTTAATTTTATTTGTAAATTATCAAGTATTGCATATAAAGAAAAACATAAATATGGTCTAGAAGATATATTAAGATTAGATTTTATTTATTTAACTGTATTATTTTTAAGTGAAAGTAATCAACAATTTAGATTTTTTAGAAAAATATTTATTTTAAGTAGAAAATATAAAACTCAAGAAAGAATTGTTAGTATGTTAAGAACTATAACTGAATTAGTTAAAAATAGTCATAAAGATATGATTGATAGATATGAATTAATTAAAAAAAATGAAGATTTAAAAAATGATATGTTTGAATATATTAAAGATTTTCAAAATTTTTTATATTTTGAAATTAAGACTCCTGAAAATTATTTAAATATTGCTCATAAATTTGATAAAATTAAAAAACATAAAAATATTGAATCTATTATAAGAAAAAATAATGATTATGATTATAAAATGTTACAATTAAGATTTATATATGAAACTTTAATTAATACTAAAATAAAAAATTCAAATGAATTTGATATTAATTTTTATAATGAATTTTTAAATTTTCATTATAAACATGATAGATTATTATATTTAAGTTTTTCAATAGAAAGAAGAATATTTACAATAATAAGAGGAAGTAAAGAATTATTAAAATATTCAGGAAAAGATTTTGAAATAATATTTCCTAATTTTTTTAAATCATATGCAATAAATATGTGTTTAGATAAATTAAAAAATTCTGATATAACAGATAAAAAAAATTATATTGAATTAATATGTAAAGATTTATCATCAGATGAAACATTAGGATATATTTTTCCAATTAAAATAGAATTTTCAGTTTATCCAACAATAAAAATAGATGAATTATTAATAAGTATGAATTATAGAACTGATTATACAAATATATTAATATTTAGAACAACAAATAATAATTCAGAACATTTATTTTCTTTATCATCAAAATTATTTAATTATTTTGGAGTAACTCCAGAAATATTATTAATATTAGAAAAATATGGTTATTATATAAATTATTCTAAACTTTTTAAATTTCAAAATTATTTTGAAAATACAAATATAATATTATGTACTTTTAATCAATCTAAATATATAAAATATTATAAAAAATTAATGAAAATAGAAGGATTATGTGAATGTTCAAATTATAATGAATTAAAAGAATTTCATAATCAATTTTATAATTATAAAAATGAAGAAGAAATAAAATTTAAAATGCAAAAAAAATTTATTTGTGAAGATTCAGAAAATATATATTTAATTTATCATATAAAAGAATTTAAAAATAAAAAACAAGGTGAACATAATAATACAATTGAATTAACTAAAAGTATTGTTTCTGAATATAATCCAACAGTAACAAAAATAGATAATGAAAATATTGAAGATGAAAATAATATTAATGGAAGTCAAAAAAAAACTATTGTAAAAACTTTAAATATTGGAGGTAATATATCATTATTTTCTCAAGCTTCAATGAATAGTCCTTCTATAAATAAAAAAAATATTTCTCCTATTAAAGGTTTTGTTATTAATAAAAATGAAGAAAAAAAAAAAAGATATAAACAAATTCAAATATTTGTATTTTCTATTTTAATTTATGGATTTTTTTTAATGATTTTAACTTTAATTTTCTTAATTATTGTATTACATGAAAATCATATTTTTCAAAATTTATTTCAATTATTTCAATCATTTACTATTTTTCAAAATTCAATTGAATCTATTCCATTAATGATCCTTTCTAATTTTTGTTATCATAAAAAAAATAATGAATGTATTAATTATTATAAATATTATTCTGATTATATGCAAAAAATACATATTTCATTAAAAAATGTAGCTTTAATTAATGAAGTTATTCAAATTGATTTACCAGGTAGATTTGAAATTGCAATGAATTCTTTTATTCAATTTATAGATAAATTATTTCAAATTAAAATAAAAAAAATTTCTCAAATTTCAAAATTTACAATTAATAAATTTAAATTATTAATTTATAATAATAATATTTTTTTAGAAAGAACTAATATTATATTTATGGATTTAGTAAGAGAATTTAATAATTGGTTATCTTTATCTATTTATAATGATGATTATTTAAATGAAACTTTTGCTTTATTAAATTTTTGGAAAAATAATAAAGATGATTTATTAATTACTTCAGATAATAATACTGATATAACTCAAATAAGAAAAAATATGTATTTAATACTTTTAAATTTACCATTAATACATAATGGAATGGAAACAATTTGTGATATAATTCAAGAAGGATTTCAAAATTCTTTAAAATTATTAAAAACTTATTTATTAGGTTTTTTTCTTGGATTAACTTTTTTACATTTTCTTCTTTTATTTATTTGTCATTTTTTATTAATTTTTTTTTTACAAATGTTAAAAGTATTAATTCAACCTATGAATCATGAATTAAGTAATTTAGATTATTATAAATTTATTGAAAATCGTTTTTCAAAATTAAAAGAACTTTGTTTACTTTATCAAAATAATCCAAATAATTTAATTAATAATATAATAATAAGTGAAAGAGATTATAAAAAAGAACTTAAAAAAAGAAATCAAGTATTAAAATCATCAAAAGAATCTGATGAAAAAGATATTAAATCAATTGAATATAAAAATAAAGAAAATAGTTTAAATTTTCCAGATTTAAAAGATAGTCATTTTATGAAATTAATAAGTAAACAAAGAGTTTATATTATTCTATTATTTATATTATATTCTATTTATTCTGTAATTTTTTTTATATTAACTGATGAAGGTAAAACTAGATTATCATATTTAGTAGAATATTCAAAAATAAATCAAAAATTAGATTCATATACTTATGATAATTTTAATACATTAATTTATATTATGTTAACAAATTCAACTAAATATTCTTTAGGAGAAAGAATTTTAGGAAAAACAAATTTTGATTATTTATATGATGGATTTGATAATTTACATGAAATAATTAGAAAAAAAGAAACAATTGAAGTAGTTCATAAAAAAGCTTTTCCTCCAATTAATACTATTATTGATTTAAATTGTGCAAATGCAAAAATTCCAAATATACTTTTTGCAAATGCATTAAAAGAAAAAGGAAAAGATTTTGATTTATTTATTAAAAATTTATGTGAAAGTTTTCCAATAACTACTATTGGTGATGATACAATGCTTATTAAAAATATTCTATATTTACTTAATCAAATTTATAATAAATATTTTCCTGGTAGTTTTGAAGAAATTCATAATCAAATTAATAATACTTATTTATTTGATCAATTTACTATTGTTTTAGTTGTAAATAGATTAATAAGATATTATTTTAATGATAATTTATTTAAGAAAGAAATTGATAATGAATTTACATATTTTTATAATTTGATTATTCCTTATTTAATATTAAATATGGTAATTGAAATTGCAATATTTTGGATATTAAATATTTTTGTAATATCAAAAATTAAATTAATGCATAAAAAAATAATAGAATTCATTACTTCTTTAAGAATGTAATTAGTTCTATTCTTGTTATAAATATTTTATTCTATTTATTATAAATTATATTATAAAAAATTTCAATGTTAAAAATAATAATTTTAATTTTATTGTTTTATTTTATTTATATAATTCAATTAACATTAAAATAGTACATTAATAAAAGAAACTTATATTAATTCCATTAACAAATTAAACATCTCATGATATTGATTCTAAAAAATATTTTTTAAAAAATAAATTTTAAAATAATAATTATTTCAATAAAATCTTATTTATATAATTCATTTAAATTTTTTTTTTTATCAATCCAAATTCTAATTCATATTTAAAAGGTTTCAATAATTAATTAAAATATATTCACTCATCATAAGTAAATTTTTATCTATATTATATTAATATATTAATTTAAAATTTTTAATATATGAAATATTTCAAGTAAACATATTATTATCATTAGCATTAATTACAAATGAATAATATAGCTTGTTAAATTAATTACTAACCTTGATTTTGTGTTGATAAATTTTTTTTTAATTTTTCCAATTTTTCCATTTTTTTTGCTAATTCTTGTGAATTATCAGTAGTTTCATTTTTACTTTTGTTAATTTCTTTATCTATAAAATTTTGAAAAAAATTTGTAAAACTAAAACTATTATTATCAGTTGTTTTATTTTGTTTAGTTAAATTTTTATTAATGCTATTTACATTTTTATCACTTATAGGCCTAAGTTGCTGTGTACTAGTTGTTGATATATTTATTGTTTCTAAATTAAATTTAGTTTTATTTTTATTATTATTACTCTTTTTCTTTTTATCAACCGATTCGTCATAAACATATTTTTTTATCTCCATTGTATTTTGTTTTTCAGAAGAGAAATTATCAGAATAAAGAAAAGATTTTTTAAATGTTTTATTTTTTATTTTAGTTACTATAATACTATTTTCTTCAGAATCTATATCGTGAGATTTTAATAATGATTTTACTTTATTTCTTAATTTTGGTGTTTTAGAATATCTATAACCACTTAATTCATCTATATTTTCATATTTACTTTGAATAGAAAATGATACTTCAGTTGAACAAATTGAAATATCAGATTTATTATTATTTCTATTTAAAATTTTATATACATTATTATTTGAAGAAGAATACTTCATAAAATTTTCATTTGGATAAATTTCATTATTAATTTCTTCTGGTTTAAAAGGAGTATAATTTGAGCCTTGACTTATTAAAAATTGTTTTTCTAAATCATCAGATAAATATTTTTCAGAAAATTCAAATTTTTTATTTGATAAATGAGTAACTCTACAAGTTTCATTAATTTCAGGATTTCCACTTTTTTTAGATTTTTTCGAAAATTTAGATTTTTTAGAATAAGATCTTTGAGTAAAGCAACTAGAATCACTTTCTTCATTATTATTTTTAATTGTACTCGTTTCTTCTTTTTTCGAATTTTCATTTTCCTTTTTTTCTTTATTTTTAGAAGAAGAATAAGAATCTTCTTCAGAAATAATCGTACTTTCTTTAATAGTATTTAAATTATTAATACTAGTAGTAAAAGTTTCTTTTTTTTGATCAACAACAGTATTATTTGATTCTGTAATTGAAGGAATAGATTCTAATCTCGAATCAACAACAGGTGAAAGTGAAGAAGATTCATTAGTTTGTTCATTTTGAATTATTCCATTTAAAGTATGAAAAATTTTAATAACTTTTGCCATTAATTTTCTTATTTGTGCCATATTAAATGATGATTTTTTTAATATTTTTTGCCATATTTGAGGATAACTTTGACTTATTTCTATTGCATCTGATTTTTTTAAAAAAAATAATTCTGCTTTTCTTGATTTTACTATAGCACATAATGGTGATCTTTCATTAGAAAACATTAATACATCACCAAAATGTTCATTTTTTCTTATATCTAATATTTTAAAATTTTGATAAATATGTTCTGGTTCTTCTTCAAAAAAATCAGTATCATTTGTACCTAATAAATTTCCCATTGTTTTAGTTTGATTTAGTTGATTTGATGTATTAGTTTGATTAAATGTTGATGTATTTTGAGTCATTGTTGCATCTCTTGTTTCAGTTTGGTCATCATCAATTCTTATTGGGAGTTCTAAACTTACTTTTCCTCTTTTTACAAATATTATATCTTCTATAAAATCACCATTTTTTATTAAAACATCATTTTTAATTGAAAATATTGGTTTAAATGAAAATAATACTCTTACTATAAAATCTTTGTTATCAAAATTTTTAAAAAATATAAAATTTTTTATTATTGGTTCATACATATTGTAAACAAGAATATTTTTTAATGATATTGGTAATTCATCAATTAAATTCTTTTCTTGATCTTCATTATTTTGTTTATGTTTAATATAACGATTTATTCTTTCAAATAAATCATTTGATAAATTAGGATATCTTTTTCTAATTCGTGTTAAAATTTGATATTTATTAAAATATTCTTCTTCTTGATCACTTTTACTTTTAACATAATTACTAATTGATGAAACTACATAAGAATATGCAATAATACCTCCAAATTCAATAATAATTCCATACATTTTTTCTGGTACAGTTACACATGATAAATCACCATAACCGACTGTTGTAATTGTTGTAATTATATAATAAACACATAGGAAATATAATTTAAAAAATCCTTCTTCTTCAAAACCAAAATTTACTATCCAACTAGGATAATCATTTTTACCTAAAAAAAGTAATACACATGATACTAAATTTATTGTTATAAAACTAACTGCCATTCCTTTATAAAAACTAAAATAACTATTATAATGTTCATATTTATCTAATACTTCATCCATATAATTTATGAATTTATTATCATGTAAAATTTTAAATATTTTTATTAATCTAATTAAAATTAATAGATAATAAAAATTATGAGAATATCTATAAGATCTTAAAAACGCTGAATCATGACATTTTGTATCATAAATAATTAAAAGAGTTTTAAAAGGTATAGCACACATTAAATCAATAAAAAACCATCTTCTCAAATTATTAACAAAAATAGCATAAATAGTAGTATATAAAATATCATCAGAATCATAAAAACCAATAAAATTTTGTAAAAAGAAATCACAAAAAAAAACAAAATCAATAAATAATTCAATAACATTAGGAATATTCCAAAAACTTCCACTTCTACAATAAGTTTCATTTATTCCTAAATATAAAGGATATGCAATTAAATTATAAATAGTACATATAAAAACTAAAGAATGTAAAACAAGTAAGAATCTTGAATCTGGTTTAATACAAAATTTTGATACTTCTTGTTCTATATAATCATCTAATGAATCATAAACTAATCCTTTTTTTTGTATTTCTCTATATTTTTCTAATTCTTCTTTTTTTAATTCAATATCACTTTCATTTTCATGATCACTTAAATTCATATCCTCTGATAATTGTAATTCTTCAAATATTTTAAAATCTAATTGTTCTCCTATTAATGTTTTTTTCATTGCATCTATTTTATTTTTTGGTGTCAATATTAAACTTTTTTTTAAATCATTTGTTAAATTATTTAATTCTAAAATATT
This sequence comes from Isotricha prostoma, assembly GCA_023807205.1. Lineage (NCBI taxonomy): Eukaryota > Ciliophora > Litostomatea > Vestibuliferida > Isotrichidae > Isotricha > Isotricha prostoma. The sequence continues at coordinate 20,460 of JAJMZS010000483.1, read as the reverse complement.
TTTATTTGAAATTCCTTTTTTTTGAAATAATTTTTCATTTTCATCATCAATATCTAATTTTATATTTGATTTGTCTTTATGACTTTTTCTTCTTATATTAATATTATCATCGTTATTAATATCATTAAAATATTCAGGTTTCATAAAAAATGTAAATAAATCATTATTATTTTTATTAACATTTTCACTCCATCTTCTATATTCATTAGATTTCTTCTTTTTTTTTTCTGGAAGTTGAAGAAATTTAACTGATTTATTCTGAATTTGACTATTCTTTGGACTTTGTTTTTCATTTTGCTCAACAAACAACACATTTTTCACACTTGGAATTTTTGAAAATCTTTTTAAATTATTTGATATTTTTTCTTGTTTTAAAGAACTTTTTTTAACTAAATTATTAGTTGAATTCACTTTTTTAGAAGTAACCTTTAATGAATTAATTTTTTTAAATCCAGAATCTTTCATAAAAGTTTTTCTTTTTGATAATTGTGAATTAGATTCTTTATTTTTATTTATTGTCATTGTTTTTTTGAATGAATTACCTGAATTTTTGTTAATAGGATTAATTTTAAATTTTTTATTTCTAAAATTGAAATTGTTGAATACTGACACATGTTTTGGTTTATTTTGATTCGATTGTTCTTTAAAAATATCAAAATCATAATCGTCAATTGCAATTGATTCTTTTAATTCATTTACTAATCCAGTAACCAATTTATTTGCAGTTGCTAAACAAGATTGTCTTCTTCTCATATTAGATAAATTAAATTTCTTATTGTCTTCTATTCTTTTATTTTGATTAGTTTTTTGCAATGTTTCAAATTGGTAATCTTCCATTATTAATGTATTTTGAGTTTTCATTTTTTCAAAACTATTTGATTAATTATTTTATTAAGGTTAAAAAACTTAAAAAACATTAAATTAATTCAAAATCTATTATATTATTAAATATATTTTGTTACAATTAAAGAAATTTATTAATTATTTTCAATATATTAATTATATATTATTTTATTTTTTATTTATACAAATAATTTAAAATAATGGACATAGGATTTTAATAAATGAAGAAATATTATTTAAAGTATTATTAGGATTTTTTAAATTAATTTTTGGTTTTGGATTACTTAATAAATTAATATTTTTTTCTGATTCCTTACAAATATAATCATATAAAGCATTTATATTATTTCCATCTTTTGAAGAAACTGAAATGAAAAAAGCATTTATTTTTTGTGAAAGTTTTCTTCCTTCATGAAATAAATTATTTTCTGATGTATTTATTATTAAATCACTTTTACTTTGAATAAGAATTAAAATACATTTTTTTAAATCTAAATTATTTTCACATAAAGGAATATATTTTTCTTCAATTTTTAAAAAACTTTTTTCATCATCAAAAACAAATAATATAATATTTGAATTATGGACATAATTTTTAGTAATACATAAAAATCTTTCTTGTCCTGCTGTATCAATAAAATTAAAAGTAATTTTATTATTTGAATATTCATTAAAATAAACTTTCTTTTTAATATCAATTCCCATTGTATTTTGTACTTCATTATCAAATTTATTTTCAATAATTCTATTTAATATACTAGTTTTCCCAACTCCCGATTCACCTAAAAAAATAACTTTTGCAATTTTATTCATTTAATTTTATAATTTATAACTATTATTTATTAAAAATAAAAACAAATTCTAAAAAAAAATTATTAAAAATCTTTAACGATATTTTTAATAATGAATATGAATTAAAAATATTTAACTTGATTAAACAAATATTAAAAGAAATAAAAATGTCAAAAAGTGATTCAATTTATTTTAGTTTAAAAAGTCCGAAAGGAATTGAATATGAAATTCAATTAGAATCTTTAACTGATCAAATTAACTTAATTGCAACTTTACCAAATTCTTTACCTAGAAGAATTTTTAATACAAATGTTTCTTTTTCAAATTTAAAATCAATTAAATATTTAGCAAATTGTAAAACTATAGAAGCAATAACAGAAATAATTATTCCAATTATTGAAAATGGAAATTGTTCAATTGTAGAAAATAAAGAAAATACATTAATTCTAAAATTTTCACCTACAAAAATAGAAAAAACAGAATTTTCATTTACTTTAACAGAAAAAAAAATATCAGAAAAAGAACAAATGGAATCATTATATTTAGCATTAAACAATATATCAAATAAAGTACTTCAATTAGAAAAAGAGAACATACTTTTAAAAAAAAAATTAGAAAATCACCAAAATTTATATAATCAAAATTTACAAGATATAATATCAATGATAAAAACATTAAAAGATCAAAAAGATTCTGATGTAATAAATTTACAATACGAAATCCAAACAATGAAAAAACCTCAAATAAGACCAAATCCTTATTCAACAAATACATTATCATATAAGCAAAATAATTCATTTGCAAATAACACATATAAATCTCAAACAATAAACAATAATTTCCAATTAAATACAACAAATCCAATAAATAAATCAACAATAAATGATCCATATCAAACATATACAGCAATACAAGATGCAGATACAATACCAATTCAAATAATAGAAGCACATTTAGGTGCAATTAATCATATTTCAGTATTTCCAAATGGTAAATTTATATCAGTTTCTGATGATCGTTCAATTAGACTTTTTGATCAAGATGGTCTCTTATTAACAACATTAGAAAATGCACATGATAATCCAATTCAATATATTTCAATTAAAAATAATACTGAATTTATTACATGTTCAGATGATAGAAGTTTAAAAATTTGGTATTTATCAAATAAAATAATACAATTATATAAAGAATTCCCTAATGCACATATTCAAGCAATTTCATGTGTTATTTATACTTCTCTTGGTAATATTGTTTCATGTTCAATTGATAAATTTATTAAAATTAGAAGTGGGAATAATTATGAGAGAGTTACTGCTTTAGTTGATACTGATACAGTTGCTGTTTTTTCTCTTTTAGAAATTGATGATGATATATTAATTTCTGGTGGATGGGAAGGAATAAAATTTTGGGATTTAAAAACGAGATTAAAAATAATTTCTATTAATAATTGTTCTTGTGTTAATTGTGATGCTCTTGCTAGAATTGATACTGATAAAATTGCTGTTGGTGGTGATAAATATGGTATTATTAAAATTGTTAGTATTAGTAAGAAAGTTATTATTAAAGAAATTAATAATTTTAATCAATGTTCTGCTTTAATGGGAATTTTTTTTAAAGGATTATTTGTTTCTGGAGGAGAAGATAGTATTATTAGATTGTATAGTGTTGAAAGTTATGAATGTGTTAAAGAAATTCCTAGGTCACATGAAGGAGGAATTAATGGATTTGCTAAAATTAAAAATGGAGCTCTTATGAGTTATGGTGCTGATGGTAATATTAAGATTTGGAGTCTGTAATTTTTTTTTTTTTTATATTTTTTATTTTTTTATTGTGGTTTTTTTTTATGTTTTTTTTTAAAAGGTTTATATTTTTTTGTTTTTTTTTTATTTTTGGTTTTTTTTTTATTTTTGAGGTTTTTTTAATTTGGGTTATTTAATATTTTGTTTTGGTTTTTTTTTTAATATCGTTATTGGGTTTTTTTAAATAATAAAAAATATGATTTATATTAATTTTTTCACTAAGTTAAAAAATAAAATATATTTCTTTAAAAAACTAATATTTAAAAACTAATCAAAAAAAATTAAAAAAAATAAAATAAAAAATTAAAAATAAATAAATAAATAAATAACATATATCACAATTAAATTTCCTTAATAACCCACAATCAAAAAAAAAAAAATATATATAAAAAATACAATTAAAAAATGCGTCGAGGACAAAGACAAGTAGTAACAAAAACAACAACAACAACAACAAAATCACCATCTCGTCGTCAACCAAAGCTTCAATTAAGAGATGAAGAAGTAGAAAAAATTCAAGAAGCATTTCAATTATTTGACTATAACGGAACAGGAAAAATAGATCCATCATTTGTAAGAGAAACAATGGATAAAATGAATTATGAAGAAAAAAATCCAGTAGTATATAAAATAATAGTTCAATTAGACACACCTGAAAATGAAAAAAATGGAGGAGTTAATTATAAAGAATTTTTAGAACAATTTGATGATGAATTAGGAGATAAAAATTCAAAAGAAGGAATTCAAAGAATTTATAATGAATATACTGTTGATTCTGATTCTGGAACAATCACTCCTGAAGTTCTTAGAAAAATTTGTGATGAACAAGGAGAAGATTTAACTGATGAAGAAATTCAAGTTATTATGGATACTGTTGGAAATGGTAATGAATTAACTTTTGATGATTTTTATACTGTTATGACTAAAACTGCTTATTCTTAAATGGTTTTGGTTTTTTTTTATTATTTAATTTAAGAATTGTGATATTTTTTATTTTTTTTTTTATTTATTTTTTTTTTTTTTTTTGGTTTTTTTGGGTTTTTTTTTAATTTTGGGTTTTTAAATCTTGTTTTATAATTAATTATTTTTTATTTATTTAATTTTTTTTTTTTTTTATTATTAAATTATAATGAGAAAATTTTTGTTAAATTGATACTAATTTTTCTTGTGTTTTTATTTGATGACGATGAGGAACATAATCAAAATCATCTTCAATTTCATTCACTCTTAATTTTCTCTTTTTTTTACATAAAGAAAAATAAATAAATAATACTAGACAAATTATAACAAAAATTAAAATAATTATAATAAGATGAGTTAAAGTAAAACCTGTAGATTTATTTTTTTCAGTATAAAAACCAATTTTTTTTTGTTTCATATCAAAAACGATATCATATTGTTTTAAAAAAGGAGTTCCTAAAATAATTTCATTATTTGAAATATTAGGAAAAACAATTAAAAAATAATATTTTTCATTAAATTTATAAAATAAATCTTCATGATTTAAAGTAAAATTCATAATATCATTTTCAGTTTTATTTATATGAAAAGTTAAATTACCAAAATTTTTAATATCAACTTTATCAGAACAAAAATAATAATTATATTTTTTTTTAAATTCATTTAATTCAAAAAAACTTTGATTACAAGGATTAGCTTCAAAAAAAACTTTTCTTTTAATTATTGTTTGAAGTTCCTTACTTGCAATAATTACTCCATTTTCAATTTGAAAATGAATATATTCATCATTAATATTATTTATTTTATTATCAAAATATATTTTTTCTAATTTAATTCTCCAAGATAATATATCAATATCAGGATCATTAACAATATTTCTATAATTTGAAGAATTATATTTTTTTTTATCAATTTCATCTGGTTTTACCCCTATTATAAATTCACCTTTTTCTTTTTTTAAATCAGTATATTGAAAATAATATAAACATTCATCAATTAAACTTCTTTGTTTTAATTGAGTAATAAAATTAATTTCTTCTAATTTAGAATCTTCAGTTTTAAATAATAAACCAATTGTACCCGCTTCATTTATTATAAATTTTTCATTTAATTTTGTTGCATGCATAAATTTAAAATCATCTAAATTTTTAAATTCAGATTGAGGTAATGTTATTTTATCTGAAGAAGTTTTTGCTTCTATAAAATCTTGATTATCAAATATTATTTCTTTATCTGAAATATATTTAAAAGTTGTACTTTTTTTGTAATCGAATGATTTAAATTGTGATGATTGAATATCTGAACTTGTTATGAAAAATGGGTAAGTATTTAATTTAAAGGATAATGGAATTTCTTCTGATTCTGAACCTATTTTTATTTTTGTATATATATCATTAATAAATAATTTTTCCATTATATTATCATTAGTTAATCCAGTTAAATTCCTTTGAAAAGTTAATTTTAAATAATTTAATGATGTAATTTTTTTTACTAGTGTTAATAGAAAAATAAGATAAATTGACATTAAAATATATTAATATAAAAATTAATTTTTTAATTTTAAAATAATTATAAATTATTAGGTTTGAAGTTTAAAGTTTATAAAAAATATTTGATATATTAGAAAAAATATTTAAAAAAATAAAAAAAAAAAATAAAATCAAAATAATATTAAATAATTAAATAAGAATAACAATAAAAATTATAATTATAATAATAAAAAATATAATATAATAAAAAAAAATAAATTCCTGTCATTAAATTACAGAAATAAAATAAAAAAAATCCTATAAAACCCAAAAAATGAAAAAAAAGTATAAAAAAAATAAAAAAAAAATTAAAAAATGAAGAAAAAGATTCTAGTAATAGGTTCAATAGGTTACGACTTAGTAACCTTCATAGAAAAAATGCCAAAAGCCGGCGAAACAATAGTAGGAAGAAAATTTACCCAAAACCCAGGTGGTAAAGGTGACAATCAAGCAGTAGCAGCAGCTCGTGCAGGAGGTGACACAACATTTGTAGGAGCAATAGGTGATGATGTATATGGTGAAATATTAAAAAAAAACTTATCAGATAACAAAGTAAAACACAAATTAAAAACAGTACCAAATATGTCATGTCAAATAGCAACAATATTAATAGAACCAAATGGTGAAAATAGAATAGTGATTGTACCAGGAGCAAATAATTATGTTGATAAAAAACAAATTGATGATAATGAGAAATTAATAGAAGAATCAGATATAATACTTTTCCAATTAGAAATCCCAATTGAAACAGTTGAATATGCAATTGATATTTGTTATAAGAAAAAGAAGATAATTATATTAGATCCTGCACCAGGAAGACCATTACCAGAAAATATTGTAAAGAAAGTTACTTATTTAACTCCAAATGAAACTGAATTATCTTTAATTTCTGGAATGCCTACTAATAATATGGAAGAGATTGAAAAAGCTAGTAAGAAAATTATGGATATGGGAGCACAAAATTTATTAGTTACTTTAGGAGAGAAAGGTTGTCTTTTGTGTCATGGGAAGAATATGAAAGTTTATCCTACTTATCCTACTAAAGCTATTGATACTACTGCTGCTGGTGATTGCTTTGCTGGAGTCTTTGCTACTTATCTTTCTAAAGGTGATGATGTTGTTGATGCTATTAAATATGCTAATTTAGCTAGTAGTATTAGTGTTAGTAGAACTGGGGCTGTACCTTCTTTACCAAATCATCAAGAAATTGAAGATGCTAAGAAAAAAATTAAAAATTGGTAAAAAAATTTAAAATTATGGTTTTTTTTTAAATATTTTTTTTATTTGGGTATTTTTATTTTATTTTTGTGTTAATTTGAATTGTTTTTTATGGGTTTATTAATTTTTATTTTTTATAAGGTATGAAAGAATTTTTTTTTTAGGTTAATAATTTTTTTTTTTTGTTTTTTAGTTAATATTTTTTTTATATTTTTTTTTATTAATGTTATTATTAATTTTTATTATTGTGTTATATTTATTATATATTATAATATGGACTTCTACTTCTTGGGTTTTGTAAACTTTGAAGTGTAACTGATTTAGGTTGAATTTCTACAGTATTATAATTTTCCATTTCTTTTTCTTTTTCCATTTTTTGTTCTAATACTTCTTGTTCAAATTCTTTTTTCCATTTTTCATCAGCTTTTTTATCTAATTCAATCTCTTTAATTAAATTTTGTTTTTTTCTAATTTTTTTTTCTTCCATTTCTCTTAACCATTCATTTCTCATTTCAATTTTTTTTTCTCTTTCTCTTTCTTCATTATAATTATCTCTTGGAATAATACCAATACCTTTATAATTATTAATATCAATTCCTTCTAAAAAATCAGGATTAACTCTTTTAATATTAGAATAATAATTTCTTTGATATGAATTATCTTTATTTATATTATTTAATATATTTGGATTTTGAATATAATGAAAATTTTGATTTGAATAATTTTGATTTGGAAAATTTCCACTTAAAAAAGTATTATTTGTATTTATAATATTATTTTGATTATTTACATCTTGTTGAAATTGAGAATTAAAATCAATAAAATTATTATTCGAATTAAAACTTTGTTTAAATTGATTATAAAAATCCATATTATAATTAACATAATTTGGTTGATATTGATTTTGATTATAATTAAAATTATTTATATTATTATTCATTTGATAATATGGATTTCTATAAAGACTATTTACATCAGGACTTCTACTTCTTTGATATTGTTGTTGATGATAATTTTGTAATTGTTGAAACATTTGATATTGTAATCTTTGAAAATCATTCATATTCATCATATTATTATTCATAGTGTAATTGTAATTATAATTATTATTATTTTCTGCATTTTGTTTCTTTTCTGTTTTATTTTTCTCATAAATAATATCTTCATAATTTTCATTAAGCATTGATAATCTTTTTGTTTTTAATGTACCATCATTATTTCTTAAAGGAGATCCACCACCAACATGATTAAATCTATCAAAAAAATTATTATTAAATATTTTTCTTTCTTTTAATTTTTCTTCATATAATTCTCTTTTTGAAGGTTTTGATACTTTTGGAGTTACACTTTTTTGCATAAAACCATATGACATTTGTTTTATTTTTTATTTTATTGTTAATTTGATGTAAAATAATCAATTTTTTTGATTAATCATTTTTTTTTTTATAAATTTTTTAATATGGGAAATAATTGTTCATGTAATGAAAAAAAAGAAAATTATGAAAAAGAAATTTATAATGAAGAAGATATTAAAAGAATGGAAGAAAATTTTAATAAAAAAGATAATATTGATTCACCATATAATTCTAATTTAAATGAAGAAAGTTTAAATAATATTAATTCAAATGATAAAACTAATGAAATAAATCAATATTATTTTAAAAAATATGGAATTGATTTAAATGAACCTATAATTGAAAAATTGGAATATGAGGAAATTGTTTCAAGTAATGAAAATGAAAATATAAATTTAAAAACAAAAAAAAATTTAAATACTACTAATTCTAATAAAACAAACAACTCAAATAAATTAAATAGTGAAACAGATGGTGGAATTTATAGCCCAAATACTTTAAATAATAATCCAAATGTACAATTAAAAAAAAAAGGTGTAAATCAAAATACTTTAAAATTATTTAATATATCAAAAAAAAATACATTTAATAAATCTGTTAAAAAACAAAATATCAATAATAATAATAATAATAATTCGAATATTAGAAAAGTTCAAACTCAATATTCACATCCTAATAATTTATCAAAAGGAAATATTATTGAAGGAATAAATAATTTAAATGAAATTTTTCTCAATGAAAGAAAAAATATTAATAATGGAATAAATAATGAATGGAAAAATTTAGATATAAATAATATAATATCACAACCTAAATTAAATTCTATTGATCCAGAAGAAATATTATTTAATAGTAATATAAATAAATTAGTTTTATCTTCTTTATTTAGAATATGTTCAATGAATATTGAAGAATTTTTAATATTAATTAAAGATAAAATTTTAATATATCAAAATAAAGAAAATTTTTTATTAATGAAAAAACCACAAAGAGAATTTGATTTAATAAATATTGAAAGTTGTGGTAGAATTGATTTATGTTCATTAAATATTCATTATTTACAAGGTTATTATTATATGTATATTGAAATTAAAGATGATAATATAAATAATTATAATAATAATGAAAATGATTTAATTAATAAAATTATTCAAAAAGAGCAACAAGGTAATTTTTATGTATTTTTTTCTAAAGATGAATTACTTATTAATCAATGGGTTTGTGTTATTAATTGTTTTATTAAACCAAATTCTCAAAAAACAACTGAGAAACAATAAAAAAAATTTGTTTTAATTTTAATTTTTCTTAAATATTTAAAAAATATTATTTTTAATATTAAATATATTAAATAATCAAAATCTTATAAAAATGTCATCAAAAAATGAAATCATTTTTAATTTTTATGGAGAAAAAAAAAAAATAAACTTACCAGAAACATATTTAAAATTATTAGAAAATATATGTTTTTTTATTCAAACCTCAATTGATGATTGTAAAAAAAATATAATAATTAATTATAAAGATATTGAAAATGATTATATTTCAATAGATAATGATGATGATTATAATGCTTTTTATAATTTAGCTTCTAATAAAAATTGTGTTGAAGTTTATGCTGATTTTACTGAAAGAAGTATTGCTCAATTAAAATCAAAAATTGATGAAAAAGTAATTGAAAATAAAAAAAGTAATGATAATATATTAGATAATATTCCTTGTTCAGAATCAATTTTAATTAAAAATGAAAATCAAAATGTAAATCAAAATGAAAACGATAGTTTCTTCAATAAAATACTTTCTGTTTTAGGAATTAATAAAATTAAAAATATATTATCATAATTATATAAATTTAAAAAATCTTATAAAAAACTATAATCTTAATATTTTAAAAAAAAGATAATACATCAAAAAAAATATATTACCATTGTTGTTAATATAATTTTTATTTACTTTTTATTATAATTTTATTTTTAAATTGTTTTATTTTGAAAATAATAAAAAATAAAAAAAAAATAATGTCAGATTTATTTTCAAGAACAAAAAATCACACTTTATCACCACGTTCATTAATGTTAAATTTAAAAAACAATGACATAACTCCATCATTAAACATTGAACAAATGTTAATTAATTGGATTAATACTATTGCAGAACCACATTGTTTATTATTAGAAAATTTATTAAGTTCAGATGTAATTGAAACAGGAATTATTTTTATTGAGATATTAAAAAATTTTTTAAGACATTTTGGAATCAATGACTTTAATCCAGATAATAGATTAACTAAAGAAGAAAAAGTTAATTTAGTTTTAACTTCTTTAATGGAGTTAAATAAAGAAAATAATTTTGATAATTTTCTTCGACAACAAATAAATTATTTTTTTAATCATAATAAAGAGATATTTAAAGATAAAAAAGAATTAATTTCTTTTTTAGAAATGTTAAAAAATGTTTATGATAAATATGGCTTAAATAATGAACAAGTTAAATATAAAAAATTATCAATGGATTTTAATGATAGTTTAAATGGAAAATTTTATAAATTTGAAAATAAATTTTTAAAAAGTTATAATAGTAATCAAAAAAATGATGCTTTTTTACAATATGAATTAAAACATAAAAAAAGAAAGAGATTTCAATCTTATTTTAAAAATCTTTCTATACAAAATAATAAAAATAAATTAAATTTTTTATTATCACCACAAATAAAAGAAAAAACAAAGAATAAAAATATTTCTTCCTCATTATCACCAACACATAATATAACTTTATCTATATCTCCAAATAATTATGTTCCTAAAAATATTTTATTTAAAACAAAACCAAAATTAATATTTAATAATTATAAATCAAAAGGTTCTGATAGTATTGAAAAAAAGAATAATTCTCAAAGTACAAATATTAATTCAGTTCCTTCAAAAAAAGATAATGTAAATAATATTAATTCTGAAAGTAATGAAGATTTTAATAATAAAAATGATAAAAAAATATTCCCTCTTATAAATATGACAATTGGTTTAACTACTAAATCATTTCATTATGGAGAAAATATTAATTATTATTATATTTCTAGACCTACTAAACCAATTATTGATATATCTATAAATAATAATTATGGAAAAATTGAAAAATATACTCCTCCAATTAATAAAAATATTGTATTAAATAAAGAAAAAATTTTTGGAGATGATATAAAAAAATATGATATTAAAAAAAATCAAAGTAATATTGATAAAGAAAGAAAAGAAAATAAAATTCCAACAATATCGAATTCTATAAGAAATACTATTAAAAATTGGTTACTTTCTATTAATTTATTCACAAAAAATAACATAACAGACACTTCAATAATTTATTTATCTCATAATGGAATTTTATTTTGTGATATTGTTAATAGATGTAATAAGTTAAATTCAAATTCAACTATTAAAGGAATAATAAAAGCTCCATTTACAAATAGTCAAAAAAAATTAAATATACACAAATTTTTTAATTATATTTATAATAATCATAAATTATATGAATATTTAAAAATTTATATTAATTATATTGAAGAATTAATTCTCCAAAATGAAGATGTAATATTTGGAATTCTTTATGGTTTATATAAATATTATAATAAAGATTTTAAAGGAATTCCTTATTCAAAAACAAAATTCCGTCATACATTTAAAAGTGAACATAATAGTAAAGAAAATTCAAAAGAAAAAAATATTTTAAAGAAAAGTACTAAAACTTTAAAATCAATAAGAAGTTGGTTAGGATTTTCAAATAATTCTATAAATAAAGTTAATCAAAATTCACCAAAAGAAAGTAATGAAGAATCAAATTTTTTAAATGAAATAAGTATAAATAATGAATTTAATCTTAATAATAGTTTAGATAATAAAAAAAATGAAAAATATATAAAAAGAAAAAGTTTCATAAAAATAAATAGTCCTTCAGTATCTGAATGCAGTAGTATTGGAGTTTATCCAAGTATAAATACTACATTTGATGATTTAAAAGAATTTACAAAAGAAAATAATAATTTTAATTATAAAAAAAATAATAATATTATCAATAATAATAATAATAATAATAATAATAATAATAATTATAATAATAATAATAATAATAATAATGATAATAATAATAATTATAATAATAATAATAATAATAATAATAGAAATAATATTGTTAATAAAAATAATAATTATCATAGAAATAGTTACAATAATAAAAATAATGAAAGATATGATTCTCCAAATAGGAAATTGACTATAAATTCTTCTATGAATAAAAATGATAAAAATTTTAAACAAAATTTTTGTTTTAAAAGTAATGAAAATTCTCCTAAAATGAGAGACAAAATGAGATTATATAAGAATTACTTAAGTAATAATTTTGATTTAAATCCAAAATGTTTTTTAGTTTTTAAAGGTTCGAATTTAACTAGAATGAGAAAAGAAACTCAAAAAGTGATAAAATATTAGTTAAAATATTTTAGATATTATTTAATTTTATTCATAATGAATAATTTGTTTTCATTATTTGTTATATAAATAGTAAAATGAATAAATATAAATATAATTTTATATAATATTTTTAAGGTAAAAATATAAATAAATTTAATATTTTTTTATTTCCAATCCTCATTTTTTCCCAAAAATTTTTAATTTTTTTTTTTAAAATATTTTTAAATTTTTTTTTGAAAATATTTATTAAATATTTATCAATGTTTAAAGTGGATATTTTTAAAATAGAAAATGAAAAAATAAAGAATAATCCAATAATACTAGATAAATATTTAAAAAAAGAAATTACAAAAAAATATTCAAAATATCAATTTGATTATTTAACATTAATATTAGAAGATAATAATTTAATTTTTATATATGAAAATTTTGGGAAATATATAATATCAAAAAGAGAAAAGCCTTTTAATTTAGATGAAATTATTAAAATAATTTTCCAAATATTAATTTATTTAAAAGAAAATGAAGAAAAAGGAAAATTTATCAAATTATTTACTCCATATGATATTAATATAAATGAAAAAAATATTATTAAAATAAAAACATTTTATATACTTAATAATAGAATTTATGGAACTCAAAAACTTTTTATATATACACCACCTGAATTTATATTTTTCAAAAATAAAAAACCAATTTCAAGTAAACATTCACTTTGGTGTTTAGGAATATTAATTTTAAATTTATTAAATAATAATAATATTAAATTGACAATTAATGATTATATTTCAGTTTTAAAATCTCATCAATATGATAATTTTTTTGATTATTTAAGTGAAAATAAACTTATAAATGATGAAATTGATTTAATTTTAAAAGAATTTTTATATCAATGTTTAATTATTGATTTTGACAAAAGAATTTGTATCGATAAATTATTTAAATATAAATTATTAGATGGAAAAGAATTTTTATATGAAGATAATTTCGATATAATTATTCCACCTTTAACAAATGAAAATAAAGAATTATTATCCAAAAAAATATTTTTAAATATAGAATTGTCTCCTTTGGAAAATTTTATTTGTTTAAAAGAAAGATGTAAAAAGAATTTTTTAGAAGAATTATATAAAAAAAACATTTTAAGAATGAATCCAAAAATTTTCAATATTCCAGAAAATATTGATGAGGAATATGATAAAAATAATAAAATAAACTTAAGAGAAATTGAAATTAATTTAAATGCTATTGTAACTAGTGATTTTAAAATTAAAATAAAAAGTCAACAAATAATAAATGAATTTATGAATTTAAAAAAATTATTAAACAATATCAATTTTTCAAAGAAAAATAAAGAAGAATTAGAAAATTTAATAAAAAAAAATGGAAATTATATACCATCAATATATAGAAAAGAAATATATTTTCATTTATTAGAAATTGATAAAATAAATGATATTGATGAATTATTTTGTTTTAATAATTTTACAATTCAAGATATTTTAAAAGAAAAATATAATATGATTGTAAATAGTATTAAATACATTATTGAAGATTTAGAAGAACAAAAATTTATATTAAAATTAATATCTGCTTTAATATTAAATATAACTGATTTTCATTTTTCAAATGAAATTATATATCTAATTATTCATATTAAAAAATTATGTGAAGATGATTTTTATTCATGTTATCAAATTTGTAAACAATTATTTAAACTTAAATATTTAACTTTATTAACAAATTTAAATTTTAATTTTATCAAAATTATTTTCAGAAGAATTCTTTCATATTATATTCCAAGTTATAGTTTTTATTTAGTGAATGAAGGTTTATTTGATCCAAATAAAAACTATTTATTTGATTTGTTTTCAACAATATGTTCAAAAAATATTTATAAAACAAAATCATACTTAAAAATTTTAGATTTAATAATATTATATAAGCCAAATATTATTTATGTTATAATAGAAGATATTTTGGAATTAACTCAAGATATTGTATTAAAAGAATTAAGTAATATTGATGAAATAATTTCTTTAATTTATGATATTATTTATAATTTAGATATGGATAAATTAATTGAATCTGTAACAAAAAAAATTAACGAAATACCTCAAAGCTTAATTCCAATTGAAAATGATTTTAATGAAGAAATAATTGAAGAATTAAAAAAAAATGAATTTTTAAAAAGTAGATGGTGGGAATTTGAAAATTATAATATAGAAGAAATAAAATCTCCAGTGATATTTATAAATGATTTAGGAAAATTTTTACAAAATATTATTTTAGTAGATGTAAGAGAAAAACCAGAAAATAATATTAAAAATAGTATTAAAGTTGATGAATTATTGAATACTTTGAATATTGAAGAAATTGAAAAAAAATATAACAATAAAATATTTGTTTTAATTGGAGAAAAAGAAACAAAATGGAAAGAAATACTTTCAGATTTGACAAAAAAAGCAATAAAAAAAATAACTATATTAAAAGGAGGAATAAATATAATTGAACTAGAAGAAAATGATTTAATTGAACCAAAAATAAGTAAATAAAAGGTTTAAATTTTAAAAATTAAAAATATTATTTAAAATTTTATTTTTATTTAAGTTTAAATAAAAATGAATAAATTACAATTTAATGAATTTAGAAGAATGATTTCAAATAACAAAATAAATTATTCTAAAGAAAAAACTATTTCTTCAGGTAAAACAATACATAGGAAAAAGAAAAAAATAATATATCAAGTATTACCTCAAACATTAAATTTAAAAAGTTATTATTCTATTAATAATGAGCAAAAGAAATTAAAAACTCTTCGTTCATATAGAGAAAAAGGAAATAAAAATTATCTTTTAAATTCACCAAATATTTCAAATATGAAAAATATACCAAAAACAAGTGTAAAAATTTATAGAAAAAATATGATGTATAATTGTCAAAATTCAATTGCATTGAGTTTTACATCTTATAAACTTAAAAAAAATGTAAATAAAATTAATAGTAATCATATTACAATTGATTCAACAACTACAACAACAGAAAATCATGCTTCTTCTAAAAGTTGTAAAAATGTTCATTTAAATAAAGAAATGAATAATTTAAAAGATAGATGTTTTAAATTATTAAAAAATTATAATAATTTAATCATTCAATTTGAAAAAAATCTTGATGAAAAATCAAGAAAATAAAAAATATTTTAAAAAAAATTTTAAAAGATTGATTTTTAATGTTATATAGTATATTTTATTAGTATATTTTCTAATATTAATTTAATAATTTAAATAATTTAAATAATTTTCATTTTTACTCATCTCTTTTTAAAACAAAAATAATAAATTATAGGTAAAGTAAACATTGAATTTGAAATAAAAATCCAAGGATATATTTTGTTTGCTATTTCATAAAATTTAGAATTTGTAATTTTTTGAATTAATTTATTTGACATTTTAGTATATTTTTGTGTATATAATTTATAATATCTATTATTTGTTATTATATTTATATTTTCTTCAATTTTTTTTTTTGTATTTCTTTCATATTCTTCAATAATATATTTTTCAATATATATTTCTTTAAACATTAAAGGATAAAAATTTTCAAATTTCATTTCATTTTCACAAAATTCTTTTTTTAAATCTTCAAAAGAAAAATTATTGAAAAATTCATCTACTTTTAATATATATTTATCAAAATCAATTTTATCATGTTCAATTTGTTGAAAATGAATAAAAAAATCAGAAATATTTAAATCTATAACTTCTCCATTTTGATTATTAGTAAATAAATTTTTAACTTTATAAGCAGCTAATTTTGAAAAATATTTAGTTTTTAATTTTGTTACTTCATCAATAAGAAAATAAGAAGTCAAAACAAAAATAGATAAAGGATGACTAACAATGAAAAAATCAATTAATCTCATTTGAAGAAATATATTAGAAATATTATGTATAAAAAATGTAATAATATAAGAAAGAATATAAGTACATTCACCATTTGAATATTTATTAATATC
Source organism: Isotricha prostoma (assembly GCA_023807205.1). Taxonomy (NCBI): domain Eukaryota; phylum Ciliophora; class Litostomatea; order Vestibuliferida; family Isotrichidae; genus Isotricha; species Isotricha prostoma. Next base: position 3,489 of record JAJMZS010000483.1, on the reverse strand, counting down.
ATCAAAAGTAATTTTATTTATTTTTGAAAGAATGAATTTAAATAATTTTAACGAATTATTAAATGAATAACCATTAATACCATTTCTATCATGTATTAATAAATTTTCTTTTAAAAGAAATTCACTAAATCTTTGATAAAGAAGAGTATATAAGTAAAAGTTATCTGGATATAAATAAAAAAAAATCATTAATATATCATGATAACCTTGATAATAATTAAATTCTCCTTTATTAAAATTTATTAAATAATTTAAACAATTTACAATATCTCCTTTTAATTTTTTATTTATTTCTGGATATGAATCTATTGGAAATAAACTATTAATATTTGATCTTTCAATATCTACTTTAATTACTTCTCTATTTTTATTTGGACTTAAAAATTGAAATAAAAATTCATTTCTATTATATAAGGATAATTTATTTTTATTTATCCAAATGGTGTTAAAATATTTTTTTGAAGATATATTATTTTCATTATAACATAATATTTTTTTATATAATTCTCTTCTAAATTCCATTGTCATAAAACCTCCTTTTGATATAGCAAATTCTCTTATTTTTTTAAAATCATTTTGTGATAAATTATAATTTTTTGATATTTTATCTTTATCTCTTTCTTTTTGAAAGTTATCAAGAAAATTTTTAATTAACAAAATTTTATCATTTATTTCATTAACTGTATATTTATTATCATATAATGTATCATTAATATAACTTCTTTCTTGTAAATCTAATGTATATTTAACAAATTTATATATATCATCCATATATAATATTATTAATTAAAATATAAATTAAAAATTTAATTATTTTATTTTTTTTAATAATATTATACATTTATTTAAAAATATTATTAATCATCAAAAAAAAATTTTATGGATTTATAAAATCCTATAAAAACAAATCATAAAATATTCATTTATATAAAAAGAAATAAACTTTATTTCTCTTCATTTTCGAGATTAGTAGTAATTTTAGTAAAGATTTCATTTTTTAATTTATTAATTTCAATTCTAACATCATTTTTTTTATCACAAGAAATCTTTCTTAAAATAGGAATTAAATCAATAAGAGTAGAATCACTTTTATCATCACCATTAAAATTTTTAATAAAAATACCATTTTCTTTCTGTAATTTAAAATTTTGTGGCATATTATCAACAATAATAATTTTAGATAATTCTCTTCCTAATTTACTTAAATCTTTAACAAAAACATTATCCATAATAATAGTATGTTGTCTATATAATCTCTTATCAAAAAAATTTTTTTTCTTGTCAATAATATCTAAAATTGGATCTGCATATTCTTGAGTTCCTGCAGTAAAAATAATAATTTCAAATATTTTACTCATTTCAGTTAAAAAATGATATAAATTTGGTCTTGGAATTAAAACTCCTCTTCCTTGTTCATCTAATCTATAACTTATTAAAGTTTCATCTAAATCTAATACTAAAGTAAAATATTTTCCATCTGATATTTTTTTATTTAAATATGGAATTGATATTGATGGATTTGAGATATTTTCATTTATTATAAATGATAAATTATCTCCTGTTTTACAATAATCGAGATTTATTTTCTTTTTGAAATATTCATTTAATGTATTTGGTGAGATACTTGATATTTTTTTAAAATAGTAATTTAATGCTGATGTATTTATTTTTGTTCCATTTTGACATTCTTTTAATATATTTTTTATTATTGAACTTATTGTATTATTTCCTTTTTTTAATAATGAAATATGAGAGTTTGGAGAAATTCTATGATTTAATTTTGAAGATATTACATTTTGTAATTTATTAATCCAAACATTTTTTAAAACTTGAGCATTTATAATTTCTAATATAAAATCACATATAATTAAATAATTTTGATGAACATGAGTTATTAAATTTTTTAGTAAATTTAATGTATTTTGATTTATTGAAATATCTTTTAATGCTTCATAAATTAAGATAATTGAAAGTAATTCTAAAATAGATGATTCATGCCCAATTTCATAATTAGTATTATTTATTTCATTATTAAAAAACATTTCAAAATTTCCACCAAATGAAGTATAAGTATAAAAATTCCACCATTCTATACATAATTTTGGAAGTGGTTTTTGTTTAGTAAAACTATATAAAATATAAAATAATTTTTCTTCTAAAACAATTAAATCTTCCAATTGAAATACTATATTTTCTTTTTCTTTATTATTATTATTAATTTGATTTGAAATTGGAGAAATTGATGAATTTAAATTATTATTCTCAACTACATAATTATTATAACAAACATTATTATTCATTTCTTTATTTTCATTATTAAGAATAGGATTTTGTTTTCCATTATAAGTTCCAATTTTATATTGAATATTATTACAGTTCATATTTTGAGAAGATTCATAAACATATTGATGTGTAGATGGTTGTTCAGAAAATTTTATTTGAGGCATATATTTCTTATTATTATTATAATTATTCAAAGGAGAATTTATAGGATTAAAACATCTCATATTTGTACTATTATTACTATTTTTTCTAAAAATATTATTTTCCCTTACTGTCATAGAATTAAAATAAGAATTATTATTAATATTAGAAATATGAGAATTAATTGAACGAGAAGAATAATTATCAATATCATCTAAATTATAAGGAACATTATTATTACTTTTATTAATATTTAAATAATTATTATTATAAGTACTACTAGTAGAAGTAGTAGTATTCGAATTATATGTTGGAGTAGAAGGAATTGATTTATAAGTTAAATTACTTAAAAGACTTCCATTATTATTTCCTAAATGTTTATTCAAAAAAGAAATAATATTTTTAGAAGGATTAATTTTAGTATTATTTACTCCATAATCTGTTTTAACTGAATATGAATCACAAGAAAGAAAACTTGTTCTACTACTTAGTGATTTAGTTCTATTAAAATAAGTTTTATTTTTATTTATTTGATTTGTAATTGAATCGTTAGAAATATTTGAACTAAAAGATATATCATTAATATTACATGTTTTAATATTATTTTGTTCGTCTTCTGATATTAAATCATTTAATTCATTTTTTTCTTTTTTGTTTTCTTTTTCTTTTGATGAAGATTGCTTTTTTTGTTTTAATAATGTTGACATCATTGCATTTACTGATCTACTCCTTTCTTTATTTGGTATAATATTTGAATAGATTAAATTAGAATTATTTATTGATTGTGTTCTATTATTATTATTGTTTTTATTTAATGATTTATTTATCAGATTACTTTTTGATATTTTCTGAGCAAATGATAAAAATTGTTTCTTATCAATAGAGTGAATTCCTGAATTCATTTTTTAAATATTTAATTATTTTATTTTTTATTTAAATAAAAAAATTAATATAGTATATATTTTAAAAAAAATTAAAAATATCAAACAGTTTATTTAATTAAATATTTTATATATTAAATATCATTGGGGATTGGGGATTGGGGATTGGGGATTGGGGATTGGG
>JAJMZS010000482.1:0-31098 GCA_023807205.1 Isotricha prostoma | reverse complement strand
AAATTAGTAAATATAATATTTAAATTAAAAAAAGATATTAGAAGAAAATAAAATAAGCAATTATAAAATGTTAGCATTATTGACTTTTAATAAAATATAATTTATCTTATTCTTTTTAATTTTAAATATACTTTATTCATTAACAGTTTTATTTAATGACAAATATAAAGGAATAGACTTATCTATAGTTTAAATATTAAAACAAATATCTATAGAAAAGAAAAAAGTAAGAAAGATAATAAATATTATAAGTTAAAGAATATTTATTTGTATCATTATTTTCTTTATGTCTTTAAATTAAAATATTATATTTACTAATTTATACAAATATTTGAAAATAAATAATAATAAATATTAAAATATTTTAAAATTAATATTATTTATAATATTATTTTAAAAATTTACTTATTAAATTATTTTATTTATTTTTGGATTCATAGATTTTATAGATATTAAGAAATTGTTTGATATTATTGCAAATATATTTTTTATGAAAATAAAAAACATTTTTACTAATTTTAATCATCAACAAAAAAATTAAAAGATTAACAATATATTTCCATAAGAATTAAATTCTATATAAAAAAATATTAATAATACATATATTATAATAAATTTATCAAAAAATAATTAACCAATATTATTATCAAAATAAAATTAATAATAATCATATTTTTTATTATAACCAGATAAATTGTAATTATTATTAATATAAATACTTCCTTTTGGAATAACAGGTAAATGAAAATTATTATTTTTTGAATGATAATTTTTTCCACCATTATAATAATTTTCATTTCCTAAAGGATAATTTTTTCCATATTTAACTCCTTTATTTGAAATATAATCATTTTTAATATTAGTAAAACTAGTTTTATATAATTGAAATAAATGTTTCATTTTATTATTTTGATATTCATTATTATAATTATTATTATAATTATTTGGATATTCTTCTTCTTTTATAATTTTATAATTATGATTTATATAATTTCTAATATTTTCATTACTATCATTTAAATTATAATCTAATTCAATATTATTATATATATCTTTTTCTTTATTCTTTTGATTATATGATTTAAATGCATTATCTAATGTTGAATTTCCAATATTATTTGTTGACATAAATGAAAATAAATTTATATTATCTTTTTCTTTATCATTCAAATTTGTTGATGTTGATATTTTTTTTTGTTTTTTCATTGATAGAATATTGAAATTAGTATCTATTCTTTTATTTATTTTCTTTCTTTCTTTTTTTTCTTGAAATTGTTTTAGATATTCTTGTGGGACAATACCTTCTCCATAATTATTATAATTTATGTTATTTATATTAGTAAATGAAGTTTGATTTAATAAATTATTATCTCTTTCACTTTTAGAATAATTTTGATTATTTTGATTATTTTGAAATTGAATAACATAAATATTATTATTATTACTATTATTATTTTGTTGATGATTATATTTATATTTTATACTTTGTAAAACATTTTGACTTAATTTTTCAATAGGAAAATTTTCAATAGTAAAATTAATATTATCATTTGTATTAATATTATTATTATTATCATTATGATTATTATTTAATTCAATACTTCTTTCAATATTATTATTTTCATTATTATTATTTTTATCATTATTAAAAATATTATCATTAATTTCTAAAACTTTCTCATTTTCCTTTTTCATATCTTTCTGATATAATTTAGCTAAATAAGGATGTTGAAAAACATTATCTCCATTAAGTCTTTTTTTAGGATCAACCTCAAGTAATCCTTTCATAAAAGAAATAGCATTTTTAGGTAACTTCCCAAGATATCTCCATTCTAAACTTTCAGGTTTATCAACATTTAATAATTCTTTCCCATTAAATATTGGATTATTATAAAATAAAGTAATTTGTTCCTTAGTAAAATTTCCAATAATTTTTTGTATACAATGTAATTGATCAATTTCACTTTCTCCAGGAAAAAGAGGATTTCCATCAACTAATTCTCCCATAATACAACCAACAGACCAATAATCAACTTCAAAACCATATTCACCTTGACTTAAAAGTAATTCTGGAGCACGATACCATCTTGTAGCAACATAATCAGTTAATTTTTCATTTTTTGAATTTAATATACGAGCAAAACCAAAATCACATAATTTAATATTCATATTATCATCTACTAATAAATTTTCTGGTTTAATATCACGATGGATTACATTTTGTGAATGAAGATATTTTATTGATTTACATAATTGATAAATAAAATGACGAATTAATTTTTGATCTAAACCATTAAAATGTTCTTGAAGAAGTTCAAGTAAATTTTTAGGAATATATTCAAATATTAAATATAAGTTTCCTTTTCTTTTAAAAGCTTCTATGAAGGATACTATATTTGGATGATTTAGTTTTTGTAACATTCGAAGTTCACGTTTCATTGTTTTTTTTACTAAATCATCTTCTACTTCTTTAAATTTTTTTATTGCTACGTATTTACCTGTTTCTTTATTACGACATTTGTAAACTATCCCATAGGCTCCTTCACCTACTACTTCTATTACTTCGTATTTATTTTGCATTTTTTTAATTTTTTTTTGGTTGTTTTTTTTTTTATTTTTTTTTAATTTTTAATTTAATTAATATTTTATATATATTTGGAATTATGTTAATCAATAAATATTAGGTAATTTTAGTATATTTAATATGAAAATAGGAATTAATATAAAATAAAAATTAAATTATAAATTATTTATCTTTGTTTTATTTTATATTACTCAACTTAAATTTATTTTTAATTAATTAAACATAAAAATATATTTTTTATATTATAAATTGATTAATTAATAATTTATTGAATAGTTTTATTTAATTAATAAATTATTTAAAAATATTCATTTAAAATAAATTATTATTTTTTTATGTTTTTAAAAAAATTTTTTATTATTTTTATCTAATATAAATGAAATATAAGATTTTATATTTTCCTTTTTTCATTCCAAATCAATACATTAAAAATATAAAATACAATTTTTTATTAATTTAATAAAAAAAAATTAATCAATAATTTTTTTTACTTTTTAAATAAAAATAAATTTACCAAAAAAATAATAAATAAAAAAGAATCAAATTTTCATAGACATGTTGATTTATTTTTTGGTTCTTCATTTTTACTTTTTCCAAAACATTTTCTCTTTTTATTAGGATCTTTTGATTCATCAGAATGATCTTTTTTATTTATTTTAACACTTTTATTCATTTCTAAATCTGAAACAGGAATTTTATTTCTAACTTTAAGAAATTCAGAAATCAACTTATTAATACTATCATTAATTCCATTTCCAGTAGCAGCAGAAGTTCTTCCATAAATAGCTTCAACACTTTTAGCATATTCTCTAACTACAGCTTCATCAACAACTTCATTTAAATCGGATTTATTTCCAAAAATAGCAAGAACTAAAAAAAATAAAAAAAACTAAATTTTACCTTTTAAAGAATTAGCATTATTTTTAACTTCATTAACCCAATAATTTTGAATTTCATCAAAAGTTTTTTGTTGAGTAACATCATAAACTAAAATAACAATATCAGCACCTTTATAAAACATTTTTGTAACTGCTCTAAAAGATTCTTGTCCTGCAGTATCCCAAAATGTAACTTTAATTGTTTGATTGTCTATTATTATTGTTTTATTTTGATGTTCTGGAGAAACTGTTAAAATGTGTTCTTCATTAAATCCTTCTCCCAAAAAACTATTCATTATACTTGTTTTTCCTACTGCTCCTTCACCTACTATTACAATTTTACAATTTATTATATCATCTGACATTTTTTATTTAATATTATATTTTATGGATTTTTCTTTTTTTTTGTTTTGACAATTAATTAGTTATTGTTTTTTTTAAAAAGTGTAAAATAATATATTTTTTGAAATTTATTATTTTTTAAAATATTAATTTAATAACTTATTTAAATTTGAAATTCCAAATGAATTTTCATTGTACATTAAAATCATATTATTTTTTAAATCTAATAAACCATAAATAAAATTTCCTTTAAAAACATTGTTTATAATTTTAATATATTCATAATTATCACATTTATAAACTTTAATATCTTTATATTCTCCTCCAACTATAAAAACTCCCTTATTTTCAATAATACATATATCATTTATAAAAAACCCATTTTCTATTTCTTTAATAATTTCTTTTGTAGATATAGAAATAATTTGAATCATATAATTATCACCAATAATTATTCTATCATTATCAAGTCTTTTTAATATTGTATATTCTTTTGATTTAATATTTGTATTATAATAAATACGTTCAAAATTATATAAATTATGAAATTTAATTCCATCAAATCCAAAAGTTATTAAAATTTTTTTATCTTCTAATAATAATATTGAATAAACTTCATATGAATGAGTTATTATTGTTTTATATTGATATAATTTATTTTTTCTTTCTTCCCATATTTTAACTTTACAATCTTTTGAACATGAAATTATATTTCCATTTTGACAATATAATAATTTATTTATAGTATAATAATGAGCATAATAAATTGTTTGATTAACAAAAAATTTACTTTCATTTTCTATATTTTTTTTAATCCATGTTTTTATATTTAAATCATATGAACAAGTTACAAAATTATTTTCATCTTTTATATTTATGTAATTAACAGCTAGATCATGTTCATTTGAAATTTGTTGAATGATATTTAAATTATTCCCATAAATTAAAATTGAATTATTATTTAAACCTAAAATTATGTTTCCAGAAGGAAAAATAGATATGATTCTAATTTCATCATTATTAAATATTTTCATATTTAAATTATACTCATTTTCTTTCATTTTTTATTTTTATCAAATCATTTAGTATATTAATAATGAATATAACATAAAATAAAATAAATTCAATAAATTTACTTATTATAAATAAAATTTAATTATATATATGAATTATGCTTTAATATATTAAATAAAACAAACAAATAAATCATAAAAAATAATTTAAAAAATAACTTTTTCAGCAAAACAAAAATTTGAATTTTTTGTTAAAAAAAACATGAAATATCAATTACTTAAAGATAAGTTAATGATATTTTTATGACTAAAATATATTATATAATTATTAAATAAATCAGAAAATAATATGATATATAATCTATAAAGATGGAAATTTTTGTTTATTTTAATGAAAAATTAAAGAAATAACCTTTTCAAGATTGAATATTAAAAAATCTCTAAATAATTTAAATGATATAAATAAAGGATAAATAAATATTTATATATTAATTCCCATTTAAAGAATAAGCTAATAAAATCAATTAAAATGACTAAAAAAAATAAAAAAAAATCACATACGAAATTTGACTTAGATAATAGTAGAGCTAAAATTATAACTCATTTTTGTAACTTTCTTATTATTATGTTAAATGATTTTGTCAAAAAATATTTTAATTATCAGAGAGTTAAATTTAGAAAAATTAATTCAGGCATAAAAACACAAATATCTAAAGAATCTATTTCAAATCTGATGAAGATGAATTTAGAAGAATTATGTAATCAAAAAATTTCAATAAAATATAAGGATTTTAATTCAAATCAAAATTCTAAATCATTTTTAATTTTTAAACATATTCATGATAATCCTTTAATTAATTTAAACCTTTTAAATATATTTGAAAAATACTATTTAAATGAAGAAAAAATTGAAATAAGGAATAAAAAAGGCGATAATGTTATTATTAATAATACAAATAATTTCAAATCCTTGATAAAAAGACAAAATGAATCTAAATATGTTAACTTGTTAAATAAATCTTCAAATAAAATTAAAAATATTGATATTCATAATACTAGAAATACAAAAACTTATGTCACAAACGGTAATATTGATATAAATGAATTTGAGTTTAGTAAGTATTCAATAAATGATATAATAGATTCAAATAAGATAGGAGAAGATTATAATTATCTTTTAGATAATTATAATGAACCCTTTATTTGATAATAATTGAACAAAAAAATATTAAAACATTTTATAGGTAGGTAATTATTTAAGGTTTTAAAATATGTTTTAATTAACATAATTTTAAATAAATATATATCTTTAAAATAAAAAAACAGCTATAACTATATCGAAATATATTTCAATTTTTCCTTTATAAAAATCCAATTATTATTTCAATATAATAAATTATTTATTAAAAATATAGTCAAATAAAAAATAAATAATAAAAAATTTAAATGATATTTTTCAAAAAAAATAGATTTTGATTTCAATATATATTTTTCAGGATTAAATTATTATGAATTTTTGAGTAATCATTAAAAATTTAAAAAAATAATTTTATCTAATTATTTACTTTAAAATTAAATTTTATTTATTCCAGTGAATAACAAATAAATAATGATATCACTAATATTATTTCTATCAACTACAACAATTTTATTTATTTCAGAAATAGTTTCAATAATAAATTATAGTAAAATGAAAGACATTATTTCTATTCCTTTAATGGAAGATCAATTTAATTCTCCAATTTATTCAATTTCCTTAGCAATAAATAATCAATGTGAAAATAATGAAATCCAAATGAAATTAGGAAATTTTCCAGGAACAAAAAAAGGGAAAAAACAAAGATCTAAAATAATAATATGTGAAATGAATTGTAAAATAAAAAAAAGAGCACCAAAAAACATTTATATTTGGAAAAATAATCAATTTTGTATAAAAATAAATAATGAATTAAATTATGAAAGTTTATATTCGAATTCAGTAGATAAAGATAAAGAATGTGATATAGGTTTTAAAAAATGTGGTATTTTAGATACAAATAATAAAATAATGTGTGTTGAAGATATTACAGATTGCCCAATAAATAAAATATTAATAAATAATAATTCATCATCTCCAGAAGATTATTCATATAAAACATTAAAATTAAATAATGGACAATATTTACATTATACAAATGAATCAATAGATAGTTTTATTGTAGTTAATTTAAGCTTAAGTTTAGGAATTCCTTGTTCAGATCCTTTACAATATAATACTAAATATCCACAATATATTTTAGATAATAATTTTAAACAATATATTTGTGCATCTAAATATGATAATACTTCTCAATTTACTAATAATACTTTTATTTCTTTAATTGATTCATATAGAAAATATGATGTTTTTAAAGAAAATGAAATTTTTAATTCAATTGAAAAATTATCTAATTATCCTTTATTTTCATTAAATGAAAATTATGATTTGTATTCAAGAAACTATTATGGAATTGATTATAAATGTTTTAATAAATCCAAAATAAATCTTTTTGATCTTCATCAATATGATAATTGGGAAAAAGTTGCAGTAAAAACTATTTTATCCTTTAGCTTAATTATAACACTAACATACATAATATCTTCTTGTGTTTGGATTTTTTTTGAAATTCGTAGAGAATTTAAAAAATGTCAAATATCAAGTATTATAATTTTATTTGCTTTGGTTTTAGTTTGTTCTATATTAGATTTTATTTCTTATTATTTTTTATTAAAAATAGAATTTAATTATCAATGCTTTGATTATGTTAAAAAATTTTCTATGAAAAAAGAATATAATAGAATATTATATAACAGAAAATTATGTTTGATAAATCTTATATTCACAATAATATCAATGTCCACAATAGTATTTGTTATATTTTTTATATTAATGAGAAATAGAAGAAGAAATAATTTAAATCTTAGTTTGTAATCATCTTATATATATTAGTCTTAAAATTAATAATTTATTCAAAAAAAGTATGTTTAAAAAATATTTACTCTTATAAATAACTCAAAAAATAATAAAATGTATTATTTACTAAACATAAATAAAAAAATTAAAATATACTTAAACACTTCCAGTTTTAAAATATTTAGCAATCATCCTTCTACAATATTCAATAGTTCCCCTTAAAGCTAAATCATTAACCTTAACTAAAAAAATAGGAATATCTTCTAATAATTTACTCATTCTTCCTTTATCTAAAAAAGATTTAGTCCAACTATCATCATGTGCAATAAGACTTTGTAAACTCCCTGAGACACCTCCTAATAAATATAATCCTCCAGTAGGTAAAAAACTAAGACAAATATTTCCAGCAGCTTGTCCATATAATTCACAAAAAAATTTAAGTGTATTTTCACATAATTCACATTCTTTTCTTAATCCTTTATAAATAATTTGTCCATTTAATTGAATTTGAGTATTTGAATTTTGTGTCCCTTGAAAAACTTCAATTTGTTCATATATAGGTAAATCATATGAATATTTATATTCTTCACTTAAAAATTTATAAATAGGAATAATACTTTGACCACAAGTTGCTCTTTCAGTAGAAATATGTTCAACATTATAATATTTTTGCAAATATTTCATAAATTTAAATTGTATTTTATTCCTTGGTGCAAAATCACTATGACTCCCTTCACTTCCACTAACTAAATAATATTCATCATCATCTCTTTTAGTTAAATAACCAACACCTAAACCAGTTCCAGGACCTAAAGTAGCTTTTGGTCCATTTGGATTAACTTTCTTATTATTAATAGTAATAATATCTTTACCTTCTATTAAATGAGTTTGTATACCATAACCATTAGCAACAAAATCATTCATAAATACTATTTTTTCTATTCTTAAATCTTTTGCTAAATCTTCTCCATTAACTGAACCCCAATGAGTTACGTTTGTAAATTGAACTACTGTGTTGTTTTTTATTGGACCTGGAACACCAAAAACTGCAAATTTTGGATAATGATCTGCTGACTTATGTGGTGCTAAGAATTGAGTTAAAAGGTCTTGGGCATTTTTATAATTAAAGGAAAATAAATATTTATTATCTATTAAATCATGAGGAGCATCTGGATCTGAAGATATTTTTAATAGACATAAACGAGAGTTTGTTCCTCCTATATCACCTGAAAGAATTGGAATTTTAGTTGACATTTTTTTTATTTTTTTATTTTTTCTTTTTTTTTAATTGTTTTTTATTTTATTTTTTATAATATAATATATAATATTTTTTCTTTTTTATTTATGTGAATTTTATTTTATATAAATTATGTTTTATTTATTATTATTATAAAATAGGAAAATGGATTTAAATATAATATTATATTAATTTGAATAAATTATATTTTTTATTATTAAATAAATCCATCATATAAATCAGGATATTCATTACATGCATCACAAATAGCCATAATATTTCCATAAAAAAAAAAAGGCATTGATATAAATTGAATAAGTCCACGTATTAAATATTTTTGTCTCATTTCATCTTTTTTATAAATAAGTGCTGCAATCATTGTAGGTATACCTGCATAAATAGTTGAACAAAAAATTAAAAGAAATTTAGCAAAACATGATATTTTAGGTTTTATATCTTTTTGTATAATATAAACTTGGTTATTATGAATATATTGTTCTGATTCTATAAATATTATATTAGAATTTGAAATTTCTGATGTGTCTTGAACATCATTCATTATTAATTATTTTATATTAATTGTATAATATTTTATTGATAATAAATAAAAAGAAAAAAAGTAATTTTAATTATTTTTTTTATCAAAAATATAATATAAAATAAAAATATAAGCAACTATTCAAATCATAAAATGATAAAAGAAAATAAATTAATTTTATTAATAAAAAATCTAATATCTTTAATTTAATGAATTAATTATTATTTAATGTCTTCATGTTACAAAAATTTAATTTTACCTAGTATTTATGGAGAAATCGAAGATGAAAAAGATTTATTTAAAAAAGCAAAGAAAATTCTTGATATAAAAAAAAATTATAAAAATCATAAATTTCCAAAAAGACACTTTTTTACTGAACCTGTAAAAAAAATAAAGAGAATTCCATTTTATTCTTTTAATAATAGTTTAATTCTTCCAAAAGAATCTTATTCTCAAAATTTATTACGAATTTCTTTCAATTTTTCAAATTTATTACATAAAGATAATTCTGTATTACATAAAGATAATAATGATAACAAAAATTTAAAAATCAATTCAAATGATAATTTAAATTTTATAAAAAGAAGAAAAAATACTAAATTTCATACTTATTCTTGCTATAATGAAAATAAATTTAGATTATCTTTTTCAACAGATAAATATTCTCCATTAACAACAACATTTTCTCATATTTCTCAACATAAAAAAAGATTAATTTTAAAACTAGAGAAATAATTTTTTTTTATACATTAAACTTAATAATATATAGTTAATGTATTAATATGATATTTTTTCGGAAATATATATGGATGATAAATAATATCAACGAAAAAAATATCTTTTTTTAATATATATATTTTTTTATTCTATGTATTTATATATTATAAATTAATTTATAAATTTTTCAAATTTTCTTTTTCCTTAAAAATAATATTTTTATAAAAATTTTATCATTTTGAATATTATAATTATTTGAAGAATTATTTTTGGAAATTAATATACTATAACATTCACATTTTTAATTTATATATAATATTTTTTTTAATATAATTATAAAAAATCTTAAATTTAAGTTTTAAAAAACTCTATCTTTACTTTGAAATAATTATATTAAAAATTAATACTGAACAAAAACATATAAAAAATAAATTATATAAAAATTATAAATTATAATTAAATTAAAAAATTATATATTTAACCTAAGAAAAAAAATGATAAGTGAAAATATCCAAAACACCCAACATCCTCCATCATTAAACAGTCAAAGTTATCAATCAAAAGTAAACCCAGAAGATAAAATCCAAATAGAAAACGCAGCAGATTTATATAAACTTCCAATAAGTAAATTAAAAAATGCAAAAATATTTAATTTCTCAGGAAAACTTTATGACAAAATATATAATGAAGCATTAGAAATGGAAAAAGTAATTGTATCAAAAAAACCACCATTAGAGAAAAAGGTAGTAAATTATAATGAAAATCCTCCAACTTTTGATCAACAACAATATAATAAACCAAATTATAATACTCAAATATATAATACTCAATTTAATACTCCTCAAAATTATGGTAATATAAATAATTCAAATTTAAATCAATCAAGAATTAGAATTAATAAATTAAAATTTGAAATGAGATATCAAACTCAAATGGGACAAGAAGTTGGTGTAATTGGTTCTTTAGAAGAATTAGGAAAATGGAATCAAAATAAAGTTTTAAGATTAAATTGGAAAGATGGTAATATTTGGAATAAGGAAATTTCATATGTTAATGGTATTGATTTTGAATTTAAATTTATTTTTATTAATAATGGAAGAGTTGTTAAATGGGAAGATGGGAATAATAGACCTTTTAATTTTAAGAATGTTTGTTCAAATTTAGAAAAAAAAAATATTCAAAATGGTCTTATTACTATTTGGAATTTAAATAATCAAACATTGGAATTTGATACTAGAAATAATATTTTGAAAATTACTTGTGAATGGAATAAAAAATAATTTAAAAATGAAAATGAAGGTTTAAGATAAGATATTTAATTTTAAATATAATAAAATTTTTACTTTTATATTTTTAAAAAAAAATAAATGAATGAGAAAAAAGAAGATTATGAGAAATTTTCTCATGGTCTATCAAATACTAATAAAATTAATATTTCTCCTAATTTAAAAGAAAAATCTACAATAATTGATAAAAATGAAAATGAAAAAAAATTAACAATTGTTAATTCAACAGGAAATAATAATATGACACAAAATTTTAATACACAAATAAAAGGAAATACAACAATTCAAAATTTTGAACAAAATAATATAAATTCAAAAGAAAATAATAATTTAAAAGAAGTTGATTCTTTAGAAAATAATGATAACATTAATAATCATAATAGTTTAATTCTTAATAAAAATAATAATCCAATTGATAAAGAAATGATAAACTCAAATTCATTTAATAGAAAATCAAATACTTCAAAAGTAAAATTCCATGAATTTTTTATAAATAATAATAAAAAAAATAAAGGAAGATATAATCATCAAAATAACAAAATAAGTACAACAAAATATAATTTTATAACATTTATTCCAAAAAGTTTATTAATACAATTTGCAAGATTACCAAACATTTATTTTTTATCAACAGCAATAATACAATCAATACCATTAATAAGTCCTTTAACTTCAGTAACTGCAATAGTTCCTTTATTATTTGTTTTAATGGTAAGTATGATAAGAGATTTAATTGAAGATTTATCAAGATTAACTTATGATAGATTAAATAATAATGAAGAAGTTATTGTTTTTAGAGATGGAAAATTTATTAATACTATTAGTTCTTCTCTTAATGTTGGTGAATTAATTTTAGTTTTTGAAAATAAACAAATTCCAAGTGATATGATTATTATAGATAGTTGTTTAAATGATGGAATGTCTTATGTTGAAACTTCTTCTTTAGATGGTGAAAAAAATTTAAAACCTAAAATTGCTTATAAGAATTTAAGTGGTTTTTTTAAAAATAATTTAAATACTCCTGAAGAAAAAATTATGTCTTGTGCAAATTTTTTTGGTATGGAAATTGAAGGTTTTTGTCAATGTGATTCTCCTAATCCTGATTTGCATAAATTAGATGGTAGAATTAATATTAGTTTAAAAATTAAAAAAAGAAATGATAATAATGATAATGATAAAAATCAAGATATTAATAATTTAAATTTTCCTATTAATCAAAGACAAATGTTATTAAAAGGAAGTGTATTAAAAAATACAAATTGGATTATTGGAATTGTAATTTATACAGGAATGAATAATAAAATTATTTTAAATTCAAAAATGCCAAGAACTAAAATGTCAATTATTGAAAAGAAAATGAATAAATATTTAATTGGTATTTTTATGATTTTAATGATATTATGTGCAATATGTTCATTTCTACATCATGAAAAATATAATGAACATAAAGGATATTATATTAATTTTATTTTATTAGAACGTTCTTCAAATTTAGAAAGTTTTATTACTTTTTTTACTTATTTTCTTTTATTAAATACATTAATTCCAATAAGTTTAATTATAACAATGGAAATTGTTAAAATTGCACAAGGCATTTTTATATCTTGGGATGTTGAAATGTATTCTAAAATAAGACTAAAATTTGCAAAAGCTAAAACAGTTTCTATAAATGAAGAATTAGGAAATGTTAATTATATTTTTAGTGATAAAACTGGAACTTTAACATCAAATAAAATGGAATTTAAATATTGTGTTATTTATGGTAAATGTTATGAATATGATAGAACTTTAAAAGAAAAATCTAGTATTGTTAAAGAAAATAATTATATAAAAGATGATAATTGTTCCAAAAAAAAAAATAATCAAAAAAAAAAATCTTTTCCAATAATAAAAATTCCAAGAAATTATTTTGGTAATTTAGTTCAAAAAAATTTAAACATAAGTCCAAATATTTCAATGGAAACTTTTAATTTGAATAATTCATCATTTGTAGATAAGGAAATATTAATAATAAATGAATTTTGGACAGCAATAGCAATAGCACATGAATGTGTATGTACAAAAATATCAGAATATTCTGGAGTAAGTCCAGATGATGTTGAATTAGTTAAAACTTCATATGAACAAGGATTTGCTTTTTTACAATCAAGTAATGATTTAAGAGAAATTAGAATTGGAGATGTTATTCAAAGTTTTAAAGTTTTAAATGTTTTAAATTTTTCATCTGATAGAAAGAGAATGAGTATTATAATAAGAGATAAAAATAATGTTATTAAATTATTTTCTAAAGGAGCTGATTGTGAAATTAGTAAAAGAATGAGTAAAAATTCAAAAGAATCTCCAATAAGTAGTTTTACATTAAAATGTGTTGATAAATTATCATGTAAAGGTTATAGATCATTAATGATTGCTTATAAAATTATTAAAGAAGATGAATATATTAAATGGAATGATAAATTAAAAAATGGTGAAATGGATTTAACAAAAAAAGCTAAAATTGTTGATGAATGTTATGATGAAATTGAACAGAATTTAGAATTAATTGGTGCTACTATGGTTGAAGATAAATTACAAGATGATGTACCTGAGACTATTAAAGATTTAAGAATGGCAGGAATTAAAATTTGGGTTTTAACTGGTGATAAAGTAGATACTGCTGAAAATATTGCTTTGAGTTGTAATTTAATATCAAGACATCAAAAAATTTTTAGAATTTTTTTTCATAATGATAATACAAAAAAAGAAAAAAAAAATGATTTCTCAGAAATATCAAATTTTTTTCAAGAATATTCAGTTTTTGAAAATGAAATTAAATATAATAAAAATATATTAAATAACAAAAACAATAATAATATTAGTAATAATAATAATAGTAATAGTAATAATATAAATATAAGTCAAAATAATTTAAGTATCCCACAAAAAAACTTAAATAACAGTAATAATAATCATCAAAATGTTCTTCATAATAATAATAATAATAATAATAATATAAATGATGGAAGTGCCATAAATATTTTAAGTCAAAATACAAGTAATATATTAAGTAATAATTTAGGATGTAATTGTGGTTTTTTGCAATTAAATAAAAAAAAGTCTTCATCAACAAAAGCTAATTATTATGAATCATTTAAACAGTCACCATTCAGTATAATAATAGAAGCTCCTTTATTAACAGGAATATTCAAAGAAGAAGAACAAACAAAAAAATTTTTAAATATAGCAATTAAAGCAAGTACAGTAATTTGTTGTCGTGTATCTCCCCTTCAAAAAAGTATAGTAGTAAAAAAATTAAAAAAACATGATAAAAATGCAATAACATTAGCAATTGGAGATGGAGGAAATGATGTATCAATGATAATGGAAGCTCATTTAGGAATTGGATTATATGGAGAAGAAGGTATGAGAGCAGTTCAAGCAAGTGATTTTGCAATTGGAGAATTTAAATTTTTAAGAAGATTATTATTTTTTCATGGAAGAACTAATAATAATAGAATTAGTAAAATGATTATATATTTTTTTTATAAAAATTTTGTTTTTACAATAATTCAATTTATTTATGCTTTTTTTTGTATGGGAAGTGGTCAAACTATTATTGATGATTGGTTTATTACTTGTTATAATTTAGTTTTTACTGCTTTACCACTTGGTGTTCAAGCTGTTACTGATTTTGATGTTTTAGAAAGTGATTCTGAATCTGTTGTTAAATTTATGCCTTTTTTATATAGAGAAAATAGAGAAATTTATCCTATTTTTACTATTTGGAAATTTGGTTGTAATATTATTAAAGGATCAATTTTAGCTTTTATTATGTTTTATTTAGTTTGTTTTTCTGATTTTGGAAGAATTATTAATAAAAGAGGTGATTATGGGACTTTATGGTATATGTCACTTAAAACTTATACTAATATTATTCTTTCAGTTAATTTAACTTTATTTGTGAGTATGAGATATATTACTTTTTTATTCCCTTTAATTATGGGAACTTCTTCTTTTTTATTATATATTATTTTCATTATTTTTGTTGAATATATGACTTTATTTAATTCTTGTGGTGTTATTTTTCATAGTTTAAGTACTCCTCAATTTTATCTTGCTGGTTTTTTAGTTAGTTCTATGAGTTTTTTAGCTGATTATTTTATTGAATCTATTTATATTAATTTTGGAAAAAGTATTTCTCATAATTTACAAAGAAATAAATATGGAGTTAATGATTCTTGTAGTGGTATGGGTTCTTTAGTTGATAAAAGAGATATGGTTTCTAAAATTTTTCAAATGAGTTCTAATTTAGGGAATAAGGCAATTAGTAAATTAAGTGATTTTTCTTTAAGTAAAACTGATGGATATATTGATGATAATAAAAAACAAAATTCTATTATGCCTAGAACAAGAAGTCTTAATGATAAAAATAGGAATGAAAATAATTATTTTAATGAAAAATATAATAAAAATAAAAGATATTCTGAAATTAATTTTAGTAATAAATTAAAAGAAAATAATTTTCTTATTGATGATAGGAAAAATTATATGTATCAACCAAATCAAAAATGGGCTCAAAATTCTCATTTAAATATTAAAAATTCAGATAAAAAAATTAATATTCCTTCTTTTAATTTAGAGGAGGAAAAATAAATATGAATAAAGGTTATAATAATACCTAAATCTTGTATGTTAAATACATAATTATACAAGAATAAATGAAATTAAGAGTAAGTTACTAAATAAGAAAAAATGTAAAAAATAATTAATAAATAATAGAATATAAATAAAAATGATGATTTCGAAATAATTTTTTTTAAATGTTTTAAAATTGAAAAATATTAAAATAATATTATTAATCTTTATTATTTAAATGATTTATACATTAATATATATATCCATCAAATAAAAATTCACATATTATTAAAAAATTAAAACATACCTTTATTAATTACCATAATAAATTTTTTAATATCTTAAATTAAAAATTTCAGAAACACAAAAGATATAATTTTTAAATATAAAAAAACCCTATTAAAATATAATACAAGTTGTACATTGACATAAATCCTTATTATTATCATTTTTACAATTATTATATTGATTATTCAAATCTATTAAAACAATTTCTGCTATTTTTTGAGAAGAAATTTGATCAATAAAACTTATTTTATGTTCTTTTGATCCCTTTAATATTTCATTCCCAAAAACATCTTTTCTTTTTTTATTCAAAATTTCAGCTTCAGATTTTTGATATTTTAAATATGAAAGTGATGATTTAGATTTTGAATGTCTTAGATATGTTTCATTTAATGAAGCTTTTGTTAAATTTGATTCTCTTCTTAAAAAATCAATCATAAGATTATTTGATTGGGTTAAACAATCTTCTTTTTGTTCAAAGCTTTTTATGTTGAAATTGAAATTTGATTTAATAGAAGATGAAATCATTGTTATTTGTATTTATTTAAATTATATTGTAATAAATAAATAAATAATTGTTTACTCCTTTAAAAAAAGAGACATAATAATAATTAATATTTGTTAAAAAATAGAAATTAGATAGATTCAATTAAATATGATATATTATTATAATTAACTTAAAATTTTATATAGGATTTGATTCAAATAAAATAAATTATGATTTTATTTGAATTAAAAATCAAATATTTTTAATTTTAAATAATCTTAATTTTATATTTAATTCACAAATGACTACTTTTTAATTTAAATATTTAATTTTCTTATAAAATAATATTAAAACATATATAATTATTATATATATTATATAATATATAGTTTAAAAAAATTTCAATAAGGATTAATTTTTCCATGATTTATTCTCGTTGAAATTAAAGGTTTATGAGTATTAATAGTTTGATTATTAACAGAAAAGTTATTATTATCATAAGTACTTTTAATCATATTTTTTTTAATATAAAGTTGAGCGTAATTTGCACCTAAAGTATTAATAATATTATTATTAATAAAATTATTAAAGTTATTATAATTTTTATAATATTTCTTTTTATTTGATTTATTATTATTTATCATTCTATATGTTCCATTTTTTGGATGAAAAACTGTTTTAACATTAATTGAAAGTGATGAAGAAGAAAAAATATTTTTTTTATTATTTTCTATTGAACTACTTTTAAATATCATATTTTCATTCTTAACATTTCTTGATTTATTAAGTTTTGATAATCTATTATTATTATTTTTATCTCTATTGAATTTATCTTCTATTTCCTTTCTTTTCTTTTCTCTTTTTATATTAATTTTTCTAACCCAAAAAGAAATATCATCTAATAATTTAGGTTTACAAATTGTAGAAATATTAGAATTAGACCTTCCTTTAAATTTATTTTGTTTACTTTTACTGATACTTTTACTTTTTGAAGCACTTGAAATAATATTTTCTCTATCAGAATTATGATTAATACTATTTAACATATTATTTTTTTTTACTATCAAACTATACTCTCTTGCTCTTTGTGTTTTACTTTGAATATATGAAATCCAATCTTTTTCTTTTGATTTATTATTATTATTTATACATTCATTATGATTTAAATTACTTATCATTGAATTTTCTCTATCTGATAAATCTATTATTTTATGTTTTTGAATATTATTTATTTTTTTATGGGCATTTTTTATTATTTTATTTTGTTGATTATCATTAATAGACACATTTCTTTTTTTCTTTATATATATTGTATTATGTATTATTGTATTTTGTGGATTTTTTTTAATTGAATTTTGTAAATTATTAATTTGATTATTATTTTGAAATAATTGATTAAATTGATTATTAGTTAAAATTTTATTACTAATAATTACTGATGATGATTTTTTTAAACCAATTAAATTTTCTTTTGAATTACTTTTTTCATTTCTTTCAGGCTCAATTTTTTCATATATTAAATTTTCCATATTTAAATTTTTATTATTAGTCAAATTCATTTTTAAATGTTTATTTAAAATAAATTTACTTAAAGGTAATTGTGACTTATTTTCTTTTAAAGAAGAATTAATATAAGATGAATTATTTCCAGTTTTACTTTGAATATAATTTGAATTTTCATTTCTTGTTTTATTTTGCTATAATAATAAATAAAATTTACTGCTTTAATTGGATCAATTAGAACTTGTTGTCTATATAAAATTTCTAATCTTCTATATAATTCAATATATTTAAAATGTGCTCCTCCTTCATAAAAATGTTGTTCATTTGTTTCACCATAATATATTCCTTTATATTCTTGCATTTATATTTTTTATTTTATTTATTTAATTTAAATATATATTTTATTTTTTTGCTTTTTATTTATTCATATTTTATGTTTAAAAACCAATTTCAAAATTTTAGAAGTTTTATAAAAAATAAATTAATATATTATTATTATTTAAAATTTCTATTTTTATTTTTTCTTTTTTTCAATTTCTTCCTCTTCAACATTTTGAATAATATTTCCAGTATCTTTATTAAATTGTTCTAAAGTATCTTTCAAACTTTTAACAGATTCATTCCATTTAGCATGATATTCTAAATCTTTAACCCTTTCAGTATTATATTTATTAATATATTCATTAATATTTTTATTAAATTGATCACAATGTTGTTTATAATAATCATTTCTAAATAAAAACAAATTTTTATTATTTTGTAATTTAATTCCAGTCATACTTTTTGACCAATTATCTTTTTTATATTCTTCTTCTAAAATCTTAATTTTTTCTTCAGAATCTTCAACAATATCTTTAACAGTATCAGTAAATAAAGAATAATAATCAATTTTACCATCTTTAAAATTAATACCTTTATAAACTTTTTTAAATGTTCTTTTTGAATCTAAATCAAATTGAGAAGCATCATAATTATTTTTATTACCTCCTTTTTTACCTCCTGCATCTCCAGGATCATTATTCATATTTTCAATAGCATCTTTTAATTTTAATAATTCATTATAATTTTGTCTTTTTTTAAAATATTCTTCATCTCCAAGAGAAATAAATTCTTCTTCAAAAATAAAATTATCAAATAAAGTTAATAAACAAGCAAAATTATTTAATAATCTTATTGTAAATGCATTAGATTTTTCTTCTTCATTTACTATTAAATTATATTGAGTTTCATTTAATTTTTTAATATAATCTTCTTTCCTTTTTAATTCAGTATTATCCATTTCATTTAATTTTTCTAAATAATAAGGATTTGCTAAATAAGGTCCTAATATTGAAGATAATTCTTTTTTTGTTTTTTCACTTAATTTCTTTTCTTTTTTATATTCATTTGTAATTTTCTTTATTTCATTATTATTCATTAAACAAGTATGACTAAATATAAATTTAATAATACTTTCTGGAATATGAATTGAAAATTTATATAAATTCTGGCAAAATGTTCTTAAATCTTTTACAAATTTTAATCTCATTAATTCCATTTCTTTTTTAGTATTATTTAAAAATGGAATTAAACTATCAGGAATTTTTTCAGTTGGATTTAAAAACTTAGTAAAATTCCCAGTATAAATTTTAGCACATTCACTTCTTATTTTTTCATCAATAATTTTAATTTCATTATTAAAAGTTCCATCATTTCCTCCAACATTACCTCCTTTTTTTTTATCTCCTTGAATTTGAGGATTATTATCAGATAAAATTTGACCTAAAATTCCTAAACATAATAATTCATCTTTTTTTAATTTTTCATCTAAATCAATATCTTCTTTTTCAGTAATTTCATGACTTTCAACATTTTCTCTCATAATTACTCTACTTAATTGATAAGTATCTAATAAATTTTGTTTAAATGCTTCAATATATTTTCCATAATTCCATACACATGCATTTATTTTTTGTAATTGTTTTCTTACATTTAAAGGTAAATCATTTTTATTTAAAGCTTCATTTAATTGATCTAAATCTTTAATATTATCAAATGAATTTATCATGTTTACTAATTCTTTATATAAATTATTAAGACCATCTTGAGCTAAATTACATTTTATTTTTATTTGAATTATTATATCATTTACTAATCTTCTTGGTAAACCGAATTTTTTACCTATTGCTTCTTTTGCCATTATATTTTCATTTGCTATTGAATATTTATTTTCAATATCTTTCATAAATTTATCACATTCATCTTTTATTTGTTTTAATTTTTCTTCATTTAATTTCTTTCTTTCTTCCATTGATGGTTTAATTGTCTCATCTTCTAATTTATTTAATTCATTTGTTGTAAATTCAATTTCTCTATCTGAATATGTTCCTCCTTTTGTAATAGGTAATAATGATAATATATAATTTTTATTTAAATTCAATAAAGCATTTGGATTTTTTTCAGAATATTCTTTTAATAAAATCTCATTTTCATTTAAATCAGAAATAAAATCATAATAAGAAGTTTTAAATTTCTTATATTTATCATCTAAACTTTTTGAAGTCTCTTCTTCTTCAATTCCTTTTGATAATTTTTCATATTCTTCTTTTAATTTATTAAATTTATTATCTAAATCTTCAAGTAGTTTTTTATTATTTTCATTATCTTTTTCATTTCTTTGAATAATATCTTCTTTATGTTTACTTAATTTTAATTCATGTTTTTCAAGTTCAGCAAGTCTTGTATCATATTCATCAACTTCGATTTTTCCTTTTCTTGGAGCAAGAGATTTTAATCTAATATCTAAATCATTTAATTGATCTTCTCTTCTTTCATCATCTTCACTTTTTGCTTCTTCAATATTATCATTACGTCTATTTACAATATTCTCTTGTACCATATTAAATAATTCATTTAAACCTTCTGTTAATTTTTCTTCTTTAAAATCATTTTCTTCACTTAATAATTTTTCATTATCTGAATTAACTGGACTTTCAAAAATTTTATTTGTATCTGCATTATAAACATCAAATTCTTTTAAATAATCAATTTCTTTTTCTTCTTCTTCATTTTCTTTTGTAACTTCTTTCTTTTCTACTTTCTTTTTCCCTTTATTTTCTTCCATTTCTTTTTCTTCTTTTTCTCTTTCTTCTTTTTCTTTTTGTATTCTTTCTAATTCTTCAGGAGATTTTGGTTTTAATTCAAAAATATCATCATCTCTATTATAAATCACATTTCTTAAATAATGTCTTACTAATTCATCAATATTAAAATCAATTAAATAATCATTTCCTAATTTACTTTTAAATTCTAATATTTCTCTTGGAGGAATTAAATTTTCAACTACTTCTCCTTTTTTAGCAACTTTTTTTTCAGTTTTTTTTGGAGCTGGTGCTTTTTTTCCACTTAATTCAGCTTCTTTTTGTTCTTCTTCAAATTTTTTTCTTTCTTCTTCTTCTTCTTCAGCTTCTTTTTTTTTTGATAAAAATTCACTTTCTTTATTTCTTCTTTTCTCAATTTCATATTTATTATCAGGAGAATAAATACCAAAATTCTTTAAAACATTTTTTTCATAATCATGATATGCATTATTTAAAATACCTTCATGTGAATTATAAATATCATCAACTTTCTTAAAATAATCTCTATATTCTGTTTCTAATTCATCCATTACTTTAAATGCTTTATTTAATCCTTCATCTAATTCTTCTTTATTTATACAATTTCTCATTTCTTCTGAAATTTTTTTTAATTCTTCTTCTTTATTATTACAAACTTCTTCATCATGATCTCCTTCTTTTGCAATTGATATTAAATAATCTTTTTCTGTTTTATGTAAATTTTTTTTATGTTCATCAAATGCTTTTCCTACATTTAAAAATACTGATATTATCTTTTGACTTATATTATTTACATAATCATCATATTCATTTATGTAGTTATTTATTTTTTTTATAAATTCTGTTCTATCTTCTTTATTTTTTTCTAATAAAGGTTTTATTTCTTTATCTATTAAATCATTTACTGAATTTAATTCATCATAATCATTATATTTTTTCTCATTATGATTATCATTTGTAAAATCATATGAAATTGAATTAACTTGTCTTTTAAACTTTTCTATTTCAGAAAGTGATTTTTTTTCAATATCATCTGAATTTTTCATTAATGCTTTTATATGATTTGTAAATAATTGTTCACCTTCATCAAAAATATCTTCTAAAGTTTTATTTATTGCCTCAATTCCATTTGTTGTAATTTCATCAAATTGTAATTTAAATAATTTTTGGAACATTAATTCATTTCTCTTATTATATATACTCATTTGAGATTCTTTTAATTGATTTATTATTTGAGCTCTATCTGGATTATCTGTAAATTCTTTTGATTGAAATAATTTTTGTAATTCTGATATGAAGTGATTTAATTTAATATTCTTCCATCTTAAAATAAACTCAAGAAAAGCTTTATTTGTTTCTTCTAAAATTTCCTTTTCACTTTCTTTAATTTCATTAATAATTCTATTATAAAAATCTTTTTTAGTTTCAACAAACTTTTGAATAAATAATTTCTTATCATCAATTACATCTTTTATTTCTTCTTCTCTTAAAAATCCAATTGTATCTAATTGTCTTCCTAATTGAACAATTCTATTATTAACTTTTTTAAAGCATTCATTAAATAATTTCATAATAAATTTTAAACAAACAACAATATTATGATTTCTATCTTTTAACACAGTATGATAAAAGGAAGAAATATTATCAATATCATTTTGAACTAAATCAACTAATTCTTCATTTTTCATAGAAAATTTAGAATTAAGTTCACTTTGAGTATTATTTAAATCATCTTTTAAATTATTAATATTATCTTTAACATTATTTTCAGTTTCATTTATATAATTAGTTTTCCAAACTTCATAATCATCAATTGTATCTAAATTCAAACCTCTTTTTTTTGATTTTAAATTAGATAAAATACCATATGTATAATCATTAACATCAATATTTCTATAATCATGAATTATATTTCTTATTTTAATATCTACTGTTTCTTTTGGTGCTTCTGCAATTATTGGTAAAGGTAATGAGAAAATATTAGTTTTTTCTGGAACTTTTTGATTTTCTATTTGAGAACTTTTTAAAGAATTATTATTGAAATTTAAACTTTGATTTAATATTAATGATGCTGTTGATTTTAATGGATTTGATGAATCAGATGTGTTTCGAATTGAACGAGCTAAGGAACTCGTTGATTTAAAAAGATTTAAAATACTTGGATCACCATTTGTTTGAGGACTTCCAAAGTTGTAAGAGGAATCTTTTGTGTATATTAGTTTTTGAATTGGTTTGTTTAAAAGAGATTTTTTTTCTTCTAACATTTTTTTTTGTTTTATTTTTTTTTTTTTAAGTTATATTTTTTTTCATTAAATTATCGTTTTTATTTTTATTAATTTGATATATTTTTTAAAAATAAAATATATAAATAAATTATGAAATAAATATTATATTATCTTTTATTTCAAATATAAAAATTTATAAATATAAATTTTAACTTATTCATATTATAAAATATTATATGATTTAATATCTTATATAATCTAAAAACAAAATAATAAAAATAAATAATAAATTACATTATTCAATGAATAGTATGAATATAAATATTTGAATCAGTTAACTGAAAATTATTCCTACTTCCAATTTTAGGAAGTAAAAATTTATTAGTACTTCTCATAGGATTTAAATATTTTTCAACAATATTTTTTTCAATAGAATCCTTTAATTCAGTTAATCCTTTATCAAAATCTTCTCTATAAAAATCAAGTTTATCTCCATAACTTTTAATTCTTCTTTTTTGAATTCCAAACATTTCTTTTCTTTTTTTTTCATATTTATCAAATTTTTTAGGTTTAATTTTAATAACTTTTTTTTTATTTTCATCATTTAAAATTGCCATAGATTGTTTTAAATTAATAGTTTTATTTCTCAAATCTTCTTTTTTAAATTGATCCATTGCAGTTTTTTCCATTTGAATTTTAGCCATTGCTAATTTAACATGTCTTAATTTTTGAGATAACATTACAGAAAAATCTTTTGCTTTTTCTTCTGATAAATCATCAAGAAAAGTTGGAATATAATTTTCAGAATAAATTGGTTGTTTTTGCATTAATTTAGTATCTTCATTTATTTTATCATTATTTTGTATTATTTTATTATAAATTTCATCAAATTTTTTTTTTTCATTTTTTTCTATTTCATTTAAATCAATATTTAAATTCCAATTATTACTTTTATCATATGGTAAATCTGAATTTTTTGTTATTAAATATAATCTTTCTTTTGCATTTGCTGCTGTCATTGCTCTTGCATATGAATTAATTAAAGGATTATCTTTTCTAATTGTTTGAATAAGACTATTTGTAATTAAACTTTTATGTTTATCAATATCTTTTCTATAAATTATACCTGTTTCAATTATATCATTTTTATTTCTTTTACTTTGAAAAGGATCTGCAAAATAATATTTTATTCCAATTGGTACATCTTTATATTTTGATGCAATTTGCTTTAATTCATCAATAAATTTTCCATTTTCAGCATTAAATATTTTACATTGTCTATCATTACTTGTACTTATTATAATATTAGGAATTATTTTTGGAAATATTAATTTTTTTACTGTTTCTCTATGTGCTTGAATAGAATAAATTAAATCAATTTTCAAAGTAGAAAATTGTTCAATTGTATCTTTATTAATTTCATTATTAGTTTCTTTTATAATATTATAAATTTGATTTAAATTATAACAATGAATAAAACCATTTTGGTCTCCTAGAAATAAATATTTTTTTTCTTTATTTATTTCCATAGAAATAACACAAGATTTAAATTGAGTATTATCTTTAGTAAAAGTATTATAAAATAAACTAAACCAAATAAATTTATTTATATTTGGAGGAATTATAATAAATTTAATTTTACCACTTCTATGTCCTGTTACTATTATTGGTATTTTATATAATGAAATCATAGAAAAAATTGGATCTCCTCTAAAAATTTTATCTTTTTCATTATCACCATCTGCATCAAATCTTATATGTTCTATATCAAAAAATTTAACAAATCCATTTTCTAATCCAATAATTAATCTTGAATATTCTTCAGAAAGTGTTATTGATGTTATATTTGGATGAGTCATTTCAATTTCTTTTATTACATTAGTTTCAAATATATTTTTATCATTATGAAATTTAATTTTACCATCAGTTGATAATGAAATTAATAAACTATATTTATCTGAATATAACAATCCAATAATTTCACTAAAATGACTATTAAAATCTTTTATAAAACTACCATTATTCATATTAAAATTTTTAATTTTACCATAATTATCTCCTAAATATAATCTTTTTAAACTTAAATCAGTTGTATATGAAGTTATTTCATTATTATTCATTACATTATCATAAATTTTTACAACTTTTCCATTAAATGCATTCCATATTTTTATTTTTTTTAAACATATTACTATAAATTCATATGAAGAATTATTATAATAACAACCTAATATTAATTGATCATCAACTAAATCTGGATTTTGTGCTGAATCTGCTTCAAAAGTTATATTTTTATCACCATATGTTAATATTTTTTGAGATTTTGTTAAAAAAATCATTTTTAAATTAGAAGAAATTTTTTTTTTTCTTAAATTATTAAGATCTTGTTGTAATTTCTTATTATGATAACTTTCATTAACATTTATACTTTGGAAATTATAAAAATTATTAATATCCCATATTTTAATATTTCCAATAATATCAAGTGAAATTAATTCATCATCAATAGGATTAATAGCAATAGAATTAATACTAATATTATGTCCAACTAATTTATAAATAGCATTACAATCAATATAAGGATCATATATATAAATATCATGATCAAATCCACAAGTAAAAATTAAATTTTTATTTTGATCATATACAATTTGATAAATACAAGTATCTTGATCAATATAATATTTTCTATAATCTTTTAACATTGTATCCCATAAAATAACATTTCCATTATAATAACCTGCTGCTAATAATTGTAACTTTCCTAATATTAAAATACAACTTACAGAATCTCTTTTTATATTATCTTTCTTAACTTTATCTAATAATTTTTCACCTCTTAAATTATTTTGTTCATTAATTTTTTTTACAATTTGATTTTGTTTATCTTGATTATCAGAAAAAACAGTTTTTGTTTTTTTAAAACTTCTAATAAAATTACCTTTTAATTCTAATTCATGTTTCATTTTAGCAGTTGAAAAATCTAAAATTTCATTTTCTAAAATATTATTTTTTGTTATATCCCATTTTAAAATTTTACCATCCATTTGTCCAGTATATAAAAATTTTTGCATAGCATCCCAACTCATTGTATATTGTGGAGTAGATGTTGATAAAATTGCACATGAAAAATTACTTTTATCAATTATATTATTTGATATATGATTTGCATTTTTAAATTCTCCATCATAATATTTCCAAGCTGATATTTTATTATTTGAACTTGATACTAATAATGCATCATATTCAGGAATAAATTCTGTTGTTAATATTGTTAATTTTTTATTTATTGAATTTTTAATTGAGTCTAATCCATTTTCTTTTAAACGATTTAATTCTTTTTTTAATTTTTCAGGTGTGTCTATTCTTTTTATATTAATCTTTTTTTTATTTATATTATTTGTATTATTAAAATTAACACTTGTTGTATTTATTGTATTAAGAAAATTTTTTATACTGTTATTAAAACCAATTGAACTTTTTTTTGCTAATGGAATATTAATAAGTAAAGAATCTCTACTAAAACTTCCTTTCATTCTCAAATTTGATATTTCTTCATAAATTTGTTTTTTTAATTTTTTTTCCTCTTCTTCTCTTATAATTAAATCTTTTGCTCTAATATCTAATTCTTTAATTTCTAATTCATTAATTTCTTGTTGAGTTTCTTTAATATCAATAAAAGTTTTTAATTTATTTAAAGTACTTCCATCATAAAAATTAATAATACTTTTACCATCTTGAACAATTCCAATCATATTATATTTTTCAATATAAAAAGTATAAGTTACAATTTCAGTAAAATCAGAATCATCAATTGAATTTTTACTCATTGAATATTGTCTAAGAGAATAAGCAACATTTGAATTTTGATCATTATTAGAATTATGAATAATATAATTTGTAAATTCTTCCCATTCTAAAATTTCATTTCCATTTAAATCAATTTCTGTAAATAATCTATTTAATAATTTAATTAATATTATTTCTCTATTTGGTAAATTTGGATTCCATGATAATAAATGATTTTTACATATTCCAATAAAATCTAATTTACTTAAAGAACCTAATCTTTCTTTAAAATGAGATTTTAAAATTTTTATTGTTATTGGATCAAATGCCATTGAAATATTTTTAAATAATTTATCTTCTTCTATTTTATTTCTTGAAAATGTTGTTCTTGGACTATAAATTAATGAAAATTTTCTTATTTCATTTGGAACTTTTTCTTCTATTTTTTCTTTTTCTTCCTCTCTTTCAGTTAAATTTTTTCTTTCATTATTATTAGTTTTATATACTGATGCTCTTATTTTATTATTGCTTGATGTTGATATTATACTTTTTTTACTTAATGATTTCTTTGATTTTTCTTTTATTATTATTTTTTTTAATGAAACTTTTTTTTCTAAATTATTTGTTGATTCTTCAATTCCTTCATTATCATTTAAATCTAATATTAACTCTGTATTCATTTTTTTTTTGAGTGAAATTAATAAATTTGTTTTTTTAATTTTAATAAAAAAAAATTATTATTTTTTATTTAAAATATTAAATTCAATTTCTTCAAAAGAACCAGTTTTAATAAGAGTAAAATAAGCAATTTCTAAATTAGAAATAAAAGAATCTAAAGAAGTAAATTTAAAAGTATGTCCTGGATTATAATTAGAATCAAAAGGATCTCTAATAAGAAAAACTCCATCTCTTGAGAGACCATTTGAAGATGCTTTAAATTTTCTTATAAAATAATCTTTAAATGAATAATCATCTTTATTTGTATTAAATATTAATGATGATATATTTTCAAATCCTTCTTTGTTTAAAGAACAATTTAAATAAATTGTGTCATATTTTAAATAAAAAATTATAAATTCTAAAAATTTTAATAGTAATTCTGAAACTGAAAGTTTATTATTTGTTGGTATTCTTTTATAATATATTTTTTTATAAATATCAAAATTATTAATTGGAATTTTTATAGTTTCAGGATAAACATTATTTAAATAACTTTCAAAATTTTTTATATCATCAGTTTTTTTTTCTTTGAGATTATTACCATATTTAATATAAGAATTAACAAATTGATTTTCAGAATCAGATAATAATTTTGGAAGGATAGGAGGTTGAATTATATCTTGTAAAAAAGTAATTAATAATAACATCCAAGAAAAAGTATTTAAATAAATTTGTTCATAATCTTTATTAATTAATTTAACAATTTTTAAAATTTTCTTTATACATAAACTTAAAATTGGAAATCTTGCATCAATTAAACTATATGATCTTATTAAACATGAATGTAAATATGGACAAAATCCAGATAAATTTAAGTCCATTTTTAATACTTTCTTATTATCTTTTCTAAATTTATATGTAAATGATATTACACATATTCTTGTTGAAATTATTGTTTTTACTTTTTCACATTTATTTTCTAAGAATTTTAATAATTTTGATAAGAAAGTCAATTTTTCTTCCCAAATAATATTATTTATATCTAAATAAATATCTAAGTCACTTGTTTTTGAAGATAAAAATTCTGTTACTGAACCATATGGATATAATTTATAATCATATTTATAAAAATTATATTTTAGTTCTGTAACAAAATCTTCATATATATCTTTTATTTGTGAAGGAATAAAAAATTCAGAAATTTCATAATTAAAAAATATATAATTTTCTTTTACTAATTTTAAAATATTTTTTTCTAATGTTATTAAATTGTTTTTGTATTTTTGTGGATTTTTATTTATTACTAAATCTTTAATGTATTTTAAATGAAGAATATGAGAGCCAAATGGCACTTGTTGAATTTTTTCTGTTATTAAAAATAGCCTTTTTTCTTTTTCTAAATTATAAAAATTTGATATTGATATTAAGGTTTGATTAAATAATTTTATGTGCTTTTTTGGAAATAAATATTCTATTTTATAATTATTTATATCTATTTCTTTTTTATTAAAATTCATTTTTAAAAATGAAAAAGTATTATCTTCTTTATTAAATGTAATAAGTTCATTTAATGGTTTATTATAATAAAGATAAAATTCTTTAATACACATAATATTATAAATAATATTTCTTAAATTGTTCTTTAATGATTGAATATATTTTAAACTCTTCAATGTTATAAAAAGGGAAAAAGCAATCTTTAAAATGAACAACTGATTATTTGAAATTTTATTAAAATGAAAAATTTCAAAAATTAATATCAATTGATATTTTTCTATTAAATCAGATTCAATTTGATAATTAGAAAAATAAAAATTATAATTTTTTAATTCTTCATTTTTTTCTTTTATTATATTATATAATATGCTTTTTAATGTATTTGTATTTTTGAAATTAATTATATTGTTTGAAATATCATTTAAAATTGTAACAGGAAATAAAGTTTTAAGTTTATTAAGTATACATGTTTTTTGATTAAATGAATAAAAAGGAATAAAAAAAGAAATTAAAGTTAAATAAATATTTTGAAAATGAGAATTTAATTCTTTCAAATTTAAATTTTGAACACAGGAATATATATTTTCTGGAGAATTTTTTATTGTATTTATAATAAAGTGTTTAATTGTTTTTGATTGTTTAATTAAATTTAATAATTCTAAAATTTTTTTCTCAGATTTATTTTCAATTAATTCATTAAAAGTTAAAAGTTTATAATCATTAGGAAATAATTTACTCTCTTTTTTCTTTTCATAATTAAAGGTTATTTTATTAGGTAAAACATTTTTATTTTGTTCATTTTCATTATCATTTATTAATAATGAATTAGAAAAATTTGAACTTGAATTTGTTTTAAATGATGAATTTTTAATATCATATATAATATTTTTTTCTGAATTATTTTGATAAATTGATAAGAGATAATCTTTATATTCATTTAAATTGAATTCATTATAATAATCTTTATCTTGAAGCTTTTGATAAAAACATATTTGTTTACTTTCATTTGTCTTATATATTATTTTTTTTATTATTTTAGAATAATATATTAATGTCATACATTTCCATTTTATTATTTCAGGATTTTCACTTTTTATTTGAATATATTCTAAAATTAAATCAAATATTTTTGAATTTTTTATGAAAATTTCATCATTTTTATCTTTTAATTTTTCAAGTTCAAATGAAAAAAATTGATTTTTAGTAAAAAAATCTCTGACTGAAATTTGGCTATTCATAATTAAATTATTTAATTTAAATTATTTCTTTAGAAAAAAATAAATTAATTTTTATTTAATTATTAAATTAAATTATTTATTTCAAATTTTAAAATAATAAATTAACTAATAATGAGTTCAAAATTTAAAAAAAAAAGACAAATTGGGGATTGGGGATTGGGGATTGGGGATTGGG
>JAJMZS010000481.1:0-31341 GCA_023807205.1 Isotricha prostoma | reverse complement strand
ACTTTAGAAATAATAGAATTATTCCTAATGAAGAACTTTATAAAAAAGAAGATTTTAAAATATTAGAAAGTGAACATCATATTTTGAATGATAAAAGTATAAAAGAAGAATTAATAAGAGAAGAAAAATTTACTTTTTCTGAAGAAACATATGAAAAAAAACATAAAGATTTTATAAAATTTAATAGGAATGATAGATTTTTTCATTCAATATATTTATTATTAAATCATGAAAAAAAAGGGATTAATAATAATAATTCAGAAGAAGAAAATGAAATTTAGTTATTTAAATTAAATTAATTTTAATAATATAATATTATTTAAAATAAATTAAATATAAATTTAATAATTTTCAAATTAATATGATTTAAATGAAAATTAACTTTTTTCTTTTTTATATAAAAAAAATCAAGAATTTACTTTTTAAAAAATAAAAAAGTATTTTAAAAAAGTTTTATTAATTTTCAAAAAAGAAAAATATTTAATTATCAATTTTAATTTTAATATATTCATTATTTACAATTTCTAATTTTAAAAAAAATTTTTTGAAATTGATTTAAAAAATTGAGTTTAAAAATATTTAAATAAAATTTATATTTTTCAAATAAATTTTTATTTATGTTATTATTCTGCTATTTCATCATCATCTGAAAGATTCCAAATATCTTTTTTAACTTCTTTTTTACATTCAAAAAAGTTTTCTTCTTTATAAATTTGAATAATATCATTATTTGTTAAATATAAATAATTTATTTTTCTACTATTATTTTCTTTATAAATATAATAAATACAATTTTCATCTTTATTAAATTCAAAATAAATTATTTCTTTTTCCATATTAAGTTTTTTAATATGAACAATTTTGTTTAAATTTTCTCCTTTACAAACAATAAAACTTTTTTTATCATATGAATAAGTTAAAATATTCCCATTATCCAAAATATAAAAATTATTGCATATATTATTTAATTCTTCACAAATTTTAATTCCATTAACAGTAAAACAATGAAGTATAAATTTATCTAATTGATAAGAAATAATATAAACAAAATAATTAAATCTATTAATTTTTTGATTAATTATTAAGCAATTATGAACTTTAAATTTTAAATTATTTAAATAAATGACAGAAATTAATTCAAAATTATATAATTTTAATATATTAATAGAACAATCTTTATTATTCCCGATTAAAATAATTTGATAATCTTTATTATATGATATAGATAAAATAGGTTGATTTGAAACAAATGTTTTTTTAATAAAATTTAATTGTTTTATTTTAAAATCTGATTTAATTAACCAATGAATAATGATTCCATCAATATGTCCTGTAATAATTTCTTTATTTGATATTGAAATTACTGAACTTGGAATTGATGGTAAAATGAAATTATATTTCTTTCTATTAAATTCATAAAAAGTTATTGAACTATATCTTTTATTTAAAAATATTATAAATTCATTTGTTTCATTATATTTTAAAAATGTAAATGTATTTTTCAAATTATATATTATTTTATCTTTTTTACTATGAAAATGAAATTTTGTTAAATCTCTTATTTTTATTGATAAATAATTATTTTTTTCTGAATAATCACTCATTGAATTATTATTATTAATATTGAAATAAATAGATAAAAGGAATTCATTTATATAATCATTCTCCGATAAAATAAATAAATTGTTATTATAAGAATTAAATGTAAAAAATATTATTGATTCTTGATTTATTATATTAAAAAAATTATTATTAAATAATTTTTTATTATTTGAAATTAAATTTGATTTATCTAAAACAGTTTTTTCTTTTACTTTTTCGTCAAAAAGTTTCATTGGTGTTTCTCCAAAATTTAAAATAAGATCACATTTTTCTCTAATAATAGAGTAAACTTGTTCAATACTTAATTTTTTTTTATTTTTCTCAATTTTTTTATTTAAATTTACTAATTCAGAATAACAATATTTACTAAATAAATTACAAGATTCTATTTTATTATTTAATTGATTAATTCCAAAAATATTATCAATCCAAAAATGAATATATTTACTAACGAAACTACTATTTAATAAATTTTTATATCTTATCATAAATTCAAAAGGACTTTTAATATTAATATTCAAACCATTAAAATAATCATCAAAAATAATATTATTAATATTAAATTTATCTTCCATTAAACCATAATTATTATAATTTAAATTTAAATATAATTCACTTAAATAAAAAAATTCTGGAATTAATTCTCTATTATCATTATATTGAATTAAATTTGTTATAATATCAGAAATAGAATAAAAAATACGGTTTGGATTATCAAAATTTCCATTTTGAAGTTTAATTATATTTTCATTAAAAGGAGAAATTCTAATTAAATAAAAATTAACAAATGAAGATGTACTATAATGAGAATTATAATGATTGATAAATTTTTTATTTGGATTTTCATTTTTTAAATCATTATATTTCAATATTAATTCTTTTCTTTTTTCTTTTTTTTGTGCACTTAATGGATATTTAAAGTTTCTTAAATAAATTTTAGAATTTTCTTCATTTTTTATAGTTAACCAAGGAAAAATAAAATATTGATTTAAGTCATTTAATGAACGTGATGAATAAAAATTAATATAAAGTAAATAATCAAATGTTGATATTTTATTATCTAAATATTTGTTTGAATATAAATTTTTATTAAAATATTCTTTTAAATTTTCAATTATTTCTATATTTTTATTTTTTAATATTAAAAGTAAATTATCTTTGTTTGATATATTAAATAAATTAAAAAAATAACTTTTTCCATTTAAAAGAAATATTTCTATTGATTGAAATTGATATAAAAATCTTTTGATAAATATTTTTTTTATTTGTTCAAATCGAAAATATAAAACTTTTTCTTTTGTTATATTAATATCATTATTACAAGAAGAAAATATTTTATTAAATTTTTTTTTATTAATATTTTCATTTTGTTTTATAATTTCACAAGAATTTGATTGAAAAATAAAATAATAATTACTTAAATAAATTTTTCCTTGAATTATATAATCAATAGTTATTAATTCACATTCGAAAATTTTAGGATTTAAATTATTAAAATTAATTTTTATTCTTTTTTTAAAAAGAGATAAATTATTTGATTGTTCATTAATATTAAAATCTAAATTAATATTTTTATGACTAATTGAATAATATTCATTATTGAAAAATTGAAAATTTGGTTTTAAAAATATTTTAATAAAATTCTTTTCAGAAGAGAAATTTTTTAATTTGGAAGGATAAGTTAAATAACAGTCAGAACTAGTATTATTTATTTGCTGATAATAAAATTTTTTTAAATAATTTTTTCTTAAATTCAAAAAGCATTCATTATAAAATAAAAGTTTTTTAAAATAATTGCCAAAAATATTTTTACATAGAACTTTTCTAGAGTTAATAATAGGAAAATCTAATTCTAAAATATTATTCATATTATTATCGTTTTCATTATTATTTTTCAAAATTTCATTATTAAATTTCTTAATACATTCATCAATCTCTTTATCAAAACTATTATTATCATTTAATTTTTCATGATTTATTTTCAATAAATTATTATCAGATGAACTAAAATTTTTTAGAATTAAATCATTATCATTATTTGCTACTATCATTGTTTTAAAAGAAGTTACATTAATTTCATTATTTTTATAATCTATAACTTCACCATTTTTATTATATGAAATTTTAAAATATTTTATACAAGAATTATAATATTTTTTTTTTAAGAATTTTTTTTTAATATAGTCCCTTGAATCACTTTTATTTGATTTTTTATATTTTTCAAAATAAAAATATTGAAATACTTTTTTATATAAATTATCTTCTTCAAAACTTGGATTTAATAAATATATTATATCTTTCATTAATTCCTTTTTTGAAAATAAAGTTAATATATTTTCCTTTAAAACACTATTAATTTCTTCATAAAGAGATTTTAAATTATCATTTTTTTTTTCATTAATTAAATATAGGGTAAATTTAATATAATAATGAATTACAAATAATTTTCTTGTTTCTTTTTTTACATTTTCATTAATTGGAAAAAGGTTAAAAAATTTTTTTTTGTTTTGATTTTCTAATTCAATATATTTTTGATCATATTCATAAAAATATGAAATTTTATTGAAAGGTTGTTTTAAAATATTATTTTTTATAAAGTTTAAATAATTATTTTTTCCAGTTAATATATATAATTCAATAAAAATTTCAATAATAATTTCTTGAAAATATTTAAAATTATTTTTTCCAATATTATATTTTATTGATTTAAATAAAAAAGGATTATTAGAAAAAAGAAAACTATTTAAAATAAAATTTTGAATGAATTGATTATTTGAATCATTTATATCATCTAATTTTAATTTTTTAATTTGAGAAATTAATTTATAAAATAATATTATTAATTGAATATAATTTTTTATTATTATATTATTTTCATTTATTTCTTTTTTAGTTGATAAAATTGTATTTAAATCAAAAGATAATTTCATAAAAATTTCAGGAATAATTTTTTGAATTGATTTTGATTTATTTTTTTTAAATTTAATGAATAACTGAAAAAATAAATTAAAAATAAAAGGATTTTCATCGTTAAAAATCAAAACTTTACTAATACTTATTAATTCACTAAAAAATAATTTTGCAATTTCATCATTTGAAATTTTATAATTTGAATAATATTGAATTAATAAATTATCTTTTTGATGCAATAATTCTTTTAAAACTTTTTTTGTATTTAAATTTGTTTTTGATAAGGAAAACTGATAAATGATATTTATAATTAAAGAAAAAATATTTTCTCTCATATAAAATAAAATTTTTTCATTATGAATATTGTTTTTAATTATTTCATCTTTAGAAAAATTTTGAATTAAATTTAATAAAAAATCAAAGTATATAATAAAATATTTTAAATTTATTTGATATTCATTTGGTTGAAGAATTTCTTTTGAAATTATAATTGCAAATTCATCATATTTTATATGATTAAATAAAAGAGAATAAAAAGAAAGAAAAGATTTTTTTCCGTTTATAAAAATATAATTTTCTTTCAAATTATCTGATTTTTGTAAATTAATTAAAGTTTTTAAAAAGATAATATCAAATTTATTTATTAAATTAATAAATTGAATGAAAATTGCTTTTATTTTATCTACAATATTAAAATATTCTTCTGTTTGAAAATTTGAATTTTGAAGTGCCTTTAATCCTGATAATATAAAACCTTTATATATATTATCTCTATTTAATAGATCTTCTGAATTATTACTTTTTATATTATTATTATCCTCTTTTATTTTTTCAACATTATTTTTTTCATTATTTGAGTTTAAATTAGACAAGTTTTTGTATAATAACATTAAGATATTAGAAATAACTTTTAAATTTAGAACTACAATTGGAAATTCATTAAGTTTTAATATTATTATTTTCAATAAAAAATCTATTAGATTCATTTTAGGATTTATTATTGTATTGTTTTTATTTATTAATAAAATTTGATTATTTTGGATAATTTTTGATAAAAATACATCAAATAATTTATTAAATTCAATAGAATCATCATTCATATTAATTAATTTTTGTAAATAAAACTTATTTATAAAATCAATATTATTTTCAAAACAATTTATAATCTGTAAATAAACAACAGAAAGAATTCTTTTAGTTTCTTTATTATAAATATATTTATTTAAAAGAAAATTAATAATTTTATGTAATAAAGAAGATATGAATTCAGAATTTTTTTTATTATTTAATAAAGGAATTATATTAATAAATTCATCTATTATTAATGACTTATCTCCTTTTAATATAAGAATTAGTTTACAAATTGAAGAATATGTAAAAAATAATTCATTTGATTCATTTCTCATTTCTTCATTTGATAAATCAATAAAAGAATTATTTATTAAATTTTGATTAGATAATAGAAAACTTTTTTCAAAATATAAAAAGTTATTATTTACATTTTTAATAATCGTATTTAAAAATTGAATTATATTTAATAAATTCATATTTATTATATCATAATCTTTTTCCAAGTTTTCATTATTTAAAATTTGAAAATAAAGCTCACAATTTAATTGAATAAATTTTAAACCATTAAAATAAATAAAATTATAAATTGATAAAGATAAATTAGTAAAATAATTTATTTTCCCATCAATAAAATAATTTCTATTAAATAATCTTATATTTTTCAAATCATAATAATTTTCTTTAAAATAATTATTATTATTTCCTAAAGAAATTGATTTTGGTGAAATCATTCCATTTAATTTACGATATAAGTTAAATTTTTTTAATTTTGAAAAATCAAATATTTTATTTATAATATCCGATTTAATATTATATAAATGATTAGATTTATATAAAATAATATTTTCATATTCTCCTTTGAAATCAGAAATTATACATTTAATATCTTTATTTAAAAAACAATCAAATAAAAAAATTGTCCCTAATTCAATATTAAAATCAATATTAGAATTTCTACAAATATATAATTCAGAATTAATTATTGTAAAAGGATATTCAAAATTTTTCCCATATTTTGAGGTATAATCATATTCTTTTCCATTTATTGTAATTATTATCTTATTTGGTACTCCTTTTTCTATTGAAAAAATGATTTGATATGTTTGATCTATTTTTATTTCTTTTTCAATTGGAAAAATAAAGTTTTTTTTGTTTAATTTAGAAATTGAAAAATATAAATATTTATTTTTAATAAATATTGTAAAATATGATGTTAATAAATCTTTATTAACTAATTCTAATAAATTAATGTTCTCATTTGATATTACTTTCAATTTAAATGAAAATATTATACTACAACAATTTTTATTTCCTAATTCCTTTATTTTTTCTAATTTTATATATGTCAAAGAATTTTCTATTATAAATCCATTATATAATTTATATTTATCTTTTAAAAGCAAATCTATTTCTTTTTCTATTAAATTTTTTAAAAAAAGAATTTTTGCATTTAAAGATAATAATGAATTACTTATTATTAAATTATTATTATTAATTGAATATTTATTTCCAATTTTTTCAAAATGAAATAATGTTGACTTGGTTAAATATTCATATAGATTAATATCATATTTAAAGCAATGAATTTGAATTAAGATTTTAATTATAATATTTATATTTTCTTGTGTTAATTTTATATTATCAATTATATAAAAAAGAAATTTTGTTATTTTACTTTCAATTTGTATATTTTCATTTACTATATATGAACATATTTCAAATATTATTTTATTGTTTATTTTTTTTACATCTTTTTTTATTAAATCTTTTATTATATAAAAACAGAATATAGATTTGTTTATCTTGATTAAAAGTTTTGATAATAATATTATATCATTTTCATCAAATATATTAGAAAGAAATAATTGATTAAACTTATTTTTGACAATTTGAAAAATATATTTTTTATTAAATATGGATTTTAATATATTGAGAGGTATATTTGTATATTTTTTTGAATTAATCTCAACTAAATTAAAAAATATTAATAAAATGAATTTGATTAAAAGATTTTGTTTTTTTTGCTTTTTAAGTATATTAATAAAATCATCAGAAAATTTAATATTATTGTTTTTATTTTCAAAAAATAAATATTCAAAAATAATAAAGTTATCAAATAAATTTTGAATGTTACAAATAAAAAGAAATAATTCTTTATTATTGATATAAAATGAATTATTATTAATCTTTAATAAAATCATATTTAAATCTTGAATTATTGGTTCATTCTCCATATGAAAAACAATTTTTTTACTAAAATAAAAAAAAAATAATTTTTTTTTATAATATTATTATTCTTTAAAAAATTATAAATTTATTATTAAGAATATATAAATCAAAAATTAATTTATTGAATTATTTCAATAAACTAAATAATTAAAAAAAGAACATATTTGATATTAAAAAGATATTCACCTTAAAAATCTAAAATAATAAATTTTAAATTAAATTTAAAAAAAATATTAAAAAAAAAATGAATTGGATAAATGAACATGAAAAAAAATGTCCAATGCCACAATTTGAAAAAGATAAAAATAAAGAAGAAAAACAAAGTATCAATATAAAAGATGAAAAATATAAATTTAAAAATTTAATATTTCATCATTTTAATATGGATTATGTAAATGATCCTTATTCAAAAAAAAAAGAATTCTCAGTAGAAGAACAAATTAAAAATTTAAAAAAAGAAAAAATGGATATTAACTTTAATTTATTTAAATTAGAAAAAAATTATAACAAATATAAAAATGATAATAATGAATTAGAAAAAGAAATTGAAAAAGTTAAAAAGAAAATAAATAAAGATAAATCATATATTGAAATTCAATTAAAAGAAATTAAAAGATTAGAAGAAATAATTTCATTAAATAATGAAAAAAATAAAAATATTTAAAAATAAAATTTTTAAAATATAATTTTAAATAAAAATGGAATATTCAAGATATAATGAAATAAATATTTCATCCAAAAATTTTAAAAAAGATGAAATTAAATTACATTTTCATAGACTTTTATCACCAACAAATTCAATAATAAAGAAAGAAAAAATTATATTTAAACCAAAAGAAAATAAAATAAA
The DNA here is from genome assembly GCA_023807205.1 of Isotricha prostoma. Lineage (NCBI taxonomy): Eukaryota > Ciliophora > Litostomatea > Vestibuliferida > Isotrichidae > Isotricha > Isotricha prostoma. Next base: position 22,679 of record JAJMZS010000481.1, on the reverse strand, counting down.
AACAATTAATAATAATAATTCAAGATATCAAACACCAATAAATTATTTTTTAAAAAAAAATATTTCAGCTAATGAATTGATAAATAATGATAATACATTTTCATCAAGAATTAAAAAAAGTAAAAAATTATTAAATAATTCTCTATTATATAGTTTTAAAACAACAAAGTTAAATTCTTTTGTTGAAGAAAGAGAAAAAAAAGAAAATAATTGTAATTATAATTCAAATGATTTAATAAGACTAATGAATGATATGAGTAATTTATTTAATAATAATCAATTTGAATATTATCTACTTAATAAATCTAATAATAATGATACTTTATTTAATGGTTATATTAAAAACCTTTATAATACAATTTCTGATTTTAAAAAAGAAAATGAGAAAATATTTAAAAAAGAAAAAAGTAAAATTAAAATTTTAAATAATAATGAAAATGAAAATATAATATTAAAAGAATCAAATGAAAGAAAAAAAATTTATAATAAATGCTTTACACTTATATTTAATTCTTTAAATGATTTACTTAATAAAAATATTAGCAACAAAATTAATAAAACAAATAAAAATAATAAAGAAGAAAATAAAGAGAATTATTTAAAAGAAGACAATTTTAAATTGTTTAATGTTAATTATAATTTAAATGTAAATAATAATATACTAGATAATAATAAAAATGAAATATTAGATAATATAAGTGAAAAAAGTAATCAAAAAATAAATGAAGAAAATAATATAATTGGACAAACTAATAAATATCAATTTAAAGTTCAAAAACAATTTAATGGAAAAAAATATACTAAAAATTTATATTTATTAACTCCAGATGTTTTAAGAAAAAGTTTAGATAATTTCTCTTTAGCTAGAAATACTATTTTAAATTATAAATATAAGAAAAATTCTATTAAAACAGAATTTAATTTAAGTAATGAAGGTAAAAATAAAAAAAATAGTATTACTCCTCAACAAAGTATTATTATGACAAAAAAAAATTTAATAAAACAAGATTTTATTAGTAAATGGAAAATAAATGATAAAAAATAATTTTAATGAAATATATTAAAATTAGAGATATTTAAGTATTTATTTCTTATATGTAAAAATTCAAAATATAAAAAAAATAGAAAAAAATATAGAATTAATATTTAAAGAAATTTATAATCATTATTCCAAATACTAAAAATAGAAATTTATAAGAAAAAAATATTTAAAATCTTTTTTTCATAATATAAAAAAAAAAACTAATAAAAATAAATAATTATATATTAATAATCTCATCATTATAAATACTTAATCTCCATTTTTCTAATTCATCTTTCCATCTTTTTCTCAAATTATTATTTTTAACTGAAAAAACATGTTTAATTTTTCCAACTGTTAATTCAAAACAATATTCATTCTTATAATTAAATTCTAAAAATTCTGAAAATAAAGGATTAATAATTTCTAAAGGTTTTCCTTGTGGTTCATCTAAGATAATTAAACCTAAATTTGTTAATGCAACAAATCTTTTTAAAAAACTTTTTTGTAAAATATTATCATATTTTTTTTTCATATAACCTGAAATAATTGAATTTCCATAATAAGGTGAATTTAAATAATTTTTCTTTTTATTTTTATCAAAATTTTGATTATTATAATCATTTATATTAATTGAATAATTTATTTCTTTTTGAATTGCATTTAAAGTTTTAAAAAATTTTATTATTTCAAAAATTCTAAATATTTCAAATATCACTATTTCACCATTTTCAAAACTTAATGATATTATATTATTATTTGTTGATGCATTTATAGTTTTTAAATTTTTAATTTGAATTGAAAAACATTTTTCATATGTTGATGTATTGAAAAAATAATAAAATGATTGTGTTATAAATAATATACATTCTATTTGATTTTTATCTTGATCTAAATATTTTATTAATTCTGAGAAACATAATGTATTATTTGGATTAAAATAATCATCTTCTAATTGTTGTAATATTATTTCTTCCATTTTTAATCCTAGATAATCAAAGTTTTCTTTTCTTATATTATTTTTTGATATATCTTTTCTATATGAATATTTTATGTAAATTGGAGTTAAATTTTGTTTTATTAATGTTTTATTAGTATTATTTTTGTTATTATTATTTAAATTGTTATTATTATTAAAATCTTCATCATCTTTTAATAATGAACTTAATAAATTATTTTTACCTACTTTATATGAATCTAAATCTCTATTTAAATCTTCATTTTGTTCTTTTAAATTATCATTTTGTAATTTTAAAGTATTATTTTCAGTTTTTAATTTAGATAATTCTTTTTCATAATTTTCTTGTTTTTTTTCAAAGTCTTCAATTTGTTTTTTTAATCCTTTATTTATTTCTTCTAATTGATTACAATAATTTTCTCTTTCTATCATGTATGAAGTTAAAGTTTCTTTATTCATTGCAATTAAATTTTTTTGTTCTTCAGTTAAATTATTATTCATTTTTTCTAATTCTTCTTTTTTTTTTTCTTTTTCTTGTTGTTCTATAAAAATTTTACTATTGAATTCACCTAAAAGTTTATTATAATGATTATCTAATATTTCTTTTTCTTTTTCTAATCTATTATATTTTAAAATTAAATCATTTTTATTTGTTTGTAATAAATTAAATTTATTTTCATAATCAATTAAATTTTTTTTATTTTCATTTAATTCATTTTTCAAATTAATTATTTCACTTTGCAAATTTTCATTTTGATTTTTAAAATCATGTAATTCATCATATATATTTTGTAAATTTTCTTTTGCATTTTTTTCATATTCTTCTTTTAAATTTTTATATTTATTTTCTAAATTATTATTATCTTCTTTTAATAAATTAATTTTTGTTCCTATTCTATCATTATAATATTCAAATTTTTGTTTTTGTTCATTATAAAGTTTTTGTATTTCAAAAATATAAACTTCAATTGAAGAAATCATAGTATTAAAATATTTAGTATAATATTCAAATAAAACTTTATCATTTTGAATTTGAGATTCAATTAATTTTTTATTAATAACAACTAAAGATTCATTTGAATTATAAATAATATTAGTATAATCTAAAATATTATTAAAATTATTTAATTCAGGTTCATTTAATTCTTCTTCTGAAAAGGTTTTTACTCCTTGAATATTTTCAATTAATTTATTTTTTAAATTATTTCTTAAAATATTAATACAATTAAAATATAAATCTTTATTTATTTCTTTAACTTTTTGTTTAGTAATTTTTTCAATTAATTCTTTAACTTGATCTAACTTAATATTTAAAAAAGAATATTCTTTTAAATAATGTTCAATTTCATCAAAAGTAATTGATTTATTATCATTATATTTAAATACACTAAATAATTTATAAAATTGATATAAAGTATTTTCATCATATTCATTTATATCATTTGAATAATTAATTTGTATTGGAGAAGAAAATAATTGTTTAATTGAATTTAATAAATTGTCTTTAGGTTCCATTTAAAAACAATTTTTATAATTTAATTACAAATATATTTAAATAAAAAATTATATTTTATAAAATTTTTATTTATTTAAACTAATTCAATTCCATTTCCATCAACATAATAATTAAAAGCAAAAAGAAAAGGATCAATTACTAAAAAACAAAATTCAATAAAAAAACAAAATAAAATAATAAAATTAATTGAATTAAAACAATTATCTTGATATCGATTTTTTTTATAACAAGGTAAGAAACTTAATAAAATAGGAAAGATAAGAAAAAAAAGTTTAATTAATCCAAAACAAATTTTTCCAATATAAAAATGTCCTATTGAAGGAAAAAAAATTTCTAAAATAAAAGGAATCCATTTTGAACATTTTTTATAATTACAATAAATTCCATTAAAATTCAATGTGATATAATCACTATTACATTGACAAACATTATTAATACATTTTCCATTATCAAATGGACAATTTGAAATTGAACATTGTGTTAAAATTCTTTTTATTAATATAATCAAGAGTAAAATAAATTTATTATTCATATTTAATAAAATATTATAAATTAAACTAAAAATAAAAAAAAATAATAAACTATTAAAAAAATAAAAAATTTATATTTCATTTAAAACATTATAAACAAAATCTTGTAATTTAATAGTAGAATTTTTGTCAAATTTTTCACCATTTAATTCATTATTTGAAATAACTTTTAAAGAAATAACAGGAATATTTTCTTGTATAGAAATATAATAAATGCCATAAGCTTCCATTTCTTCACATAAACTATTATATTTTTCATTAAAATAATTAATTCTATCTATTTCTTTATTCCAAATATCACCACTTGAAATAATTCCTTTAATTAAATTAATATTATATTTAATTCCAACTTTTTCAATTAATTTAATTAAATTTTCATCTCCTTTTAATTTAATTAATTTATTTTCAGAATCAGAAATAAAATTTGTTATATTCCAAATAAGAGAATTACTACCTTCATTTAATTTTTTAAAAGGAGTTATTATTGAATTCATATTAATAATTTCTTCTCCAATTATTAAATCACCTATTTTTAAATTTTTTTTATGTGCCCCTGCAGTTCCAATATTTATTATTTTATTTGGATTTAATTTTAATATTGCTTTAGTAGTTGAAATTGAACTGTTTATTTCACCAACTTGAGTTAATAAAAAATAAATTTCATTATTTTTAATGTTTGTTTTATAACATTTATATCCTTTTATTTCTTCTTCTTTTATTTTTTCAAATTTTGATATTAAATAATTTATTTCACTTGGCATTGCAGCTAATATTAATATTTTTTCATTCATAATTTTATATAAAATATTACAAAATTTTATTTAAAAAAAAATTTTTATATTTTTTTTCATTAAAAACTTTAAAAACCAACTTTATTAATATGATTAAATAAAAAAAAACCAAATTTCCATTTTTTTAAAAAATAAACAAAAGAATAAAAAAAGTCATATAAAATTTAATATAAGAACCATTATTAATAGCAACAGTAACAGAAGCACTTTCTATATTTCCATCACTATTTCTATATTTTAACTTATAATAAAATTTATAATCTTTATTATCTGAATCTCCAGAAATATCATTAGGAGTAATAAGACATCTTACTTTATTACTTCCAAAAGCACAATTTGACATTAATTGAACTTGATATGTTGAATTATCTAAAAAAATGGATATAAATGAACTTTTTGAAATATTATCAATAAATGCTATTTCTATTTTTCCTATTTCTATTTTTGTCCAATCTAATTCTACATATGGTTCTGTTTCATATAAATTTACATTTAATGATGATATTGATATTATTAATATTAGTGTTAATATGTTTCTCATTTTTGTTATTTTTTTATTGTATTGTATTTATAATTTAAAATTTGAATTTTTATATTTTGATTTAATTAATTTTAATAACATTTTCTGTTATTTAAAAAATTTCATTTTAATTGTTTTTTTTAAATATGATTTAAAATAAAATTTGGGAAAAAATAAAAAAAAAAAATAAAAATTTAATTTAAAAAATCCATATAATAAAATAATGAAAATCCCAGAAGAATTATATTCAAAAGATACAAAAGGTAAATTTCTTTTTATTCGTCATGGTCAAACATCATTTAATAAAGCAATGGAAGAGAAAGGAATAAAAAAAGTAAAATCAGATCCTGCATTTTTAGATCCAGAATTAACAAAAGAAGGAATAGAAGAAGGAAAAAAATTTTCAAAAAATTATGAAAATTATAAAATAGAACAAATATATGTTTCTCCTTTATATAGAACTTTACAAAGTGCTTATTTATTATTTAAAAATCATCCTCAAAAAAATGAAATAATATTAAAAGTCCATCCTTTAATTTGTGAAATTACAAATTGTGTTCATGATATTCCTTTTGATTTAATTAATAGAAATAAAAAAGATTTTAATATGAATTCAGAAATAAAATTCGATTGGAGTTTATTTGATAATATTTATAAAAGTGATTTTGATAAATTATTTTTTTACTTTGATAATATTGATACAATTAATAATCAAATTAAAAAAGAAAAATATGATATTATTTCTCAAAGTTATGGAAAGGAAAATTATATTAATAATATTATAGATTTAATTAATTTTAGTTTTGATAGACATATGGAATCTCCGAAACATGTTTTTGAAAGATTTAATTTGTTTAAACAATTTTTAAAAGATAGTCATAAAGATACTTTAAATGATTGTGATAAAAAAGTTTTTGTTATTACTCATAATTGTTTTTTAAAATGTGGAACTAGTAAAAAAATTTATAATTATACTATTAATGATGATGATGTTCCTAATGATGGTTGTTTATGTAAAAATTTTGATGTTGTTTCTATTTTTGTTTAAATATTTTTTTCTTTTTAAAGTTTTTAATTTAAAAAAATAGTTTAAAAAGTTTTTTTAATATTACTATTTATCTTAAATAAATAAACTAATTTATGTTAAATCTTATAAGTATGAATCAATAAATTTATATTCATTTAATTGGATTTTTATAAATATAAATAGGTATAAATAAAAAATAACCTATTCACCTATCATTATTAAATTTTTATATAAAATAAAGAATATAATTTTATTTTAAAGTTTTAATTTTTTATTGTAGAAAAGATTTGATGCAAAAAAAGTTGAATTTAACTTAGATATAAAATGATGACCTTTATTAATATCTTTAATTTTACCTATCCTTTCAATTAAAGGAATTATAATTTCTATACTTATATCATTATATATAAAATTCTTATAAAACAATATTGTTTTATATTTTTTAGATTTTTCGATTAAATAAAAAGGACAAATATATTCAAAAAAAGTTAATTTTATTTTTCCTCTATTTTCTAAATAAGTAAGAAAACTTTGAGGTGAAGTATTAATATTTACATTAGATGAGTCAAAATGAGTATTTTTATAATTATTTAATATATATCCAGTAGTAAGAATATTATTTTTCATTTTACTTGCATTTGTATTTATAAAATCAGGATTATTATAATTATTATTATTAATAATAATATGTTTTGAATTATTATTATTATCAATATTAGAATCTTTTTTCTTAACTCTCAATTTATTAAATTTAAAATTATTATTATTATTGTAATTATTATTATTAGTATTATTAGAATTATTATCATCAATATTACTTTTATTTTCATTTTCAGGAGGAAAAATATTATTAATAACATCAATTAAAAAAATCTTTTCAGAAAAGTAATTAGAAATAAATTGAAAAATAGTAAAAATCATTCTAATATAAATACCAATATTTCCAAAACAATCTTGAAATTTTTGATAATTTCTTTCAACTTTAATAAATCTATCCATACAAGTAAAAGAAACTTCAATTAAAGTATGTTTAGAATAAAAAGATTGATCTTCTTCATCAACAAAATCAATAATTGTAGTTTGATAATCAAAAAAATTATATTTTTTTTTATTAACAAAAAAAATTCCATCATCACTTAAATATTCTCCAGGTAAAAAATAATAATAATATCTTTTAACATGTTCACTAACAATTAAAAAAACTTCACTTCTAAAATTATAATTAATAGGATGTTTAAAATTATGATGATTTAATGCTTGACTTAAATAAATAATACTCATATAAGAATTTTTAAAAAATTTCTCCATTTCTGATTCATTTTTACAATTATTTTTAATACTATTATTTTCACATTTAATAATATGAAATTCTAACATATCATATCCATGAACACTATCACCCCATCTTCCCCCTATTGTTAAATTTTGATTTGGAATTGGACATAAATAATTTTGATATTCATAATCTTTAATTAAATTAATTATATTTTTATCATTACCAAAATGTTTATTTAAATCACAATATTCTAAATTTATTCTTTTTGATATTCTTTTTAATTTAAATATTCCATTTTCATCTTTTTCTGGATAATGCTCATTTTTATCTAATATTATTGATAAGTATGTTTCATCTATTTTTAATGGTCTTCCACCATCATTAATAAAACCTATTAAAATTGGTGTGTTTGAAAAGTTTATTAAATTTTTATTTGATATTTCTATTGTGTCTTGAATTATTGAAAATTTGCTGTGATTTATTATATTTATTACAAAATTTATTAATATTGTAATTATTGTTATTATTGTTATTAAACTTAATATACTTCCACATATTGTATTGAATTTTATTCTTTGATGATAACGAAGTGGAACTGATAAACCATATAAATCTATAATTTGATAAAATTTTGATTTTAAAGTTTTTTTCATATAATTATTTTTTTTTGTTTATTTTTTTGATTATTTTTGTTTATTTTAGATTATTATTAGAATTTTTATTTTTTATTAATTTTTTTTTATTATTTTCATTTTAATATTTAGATATTTTTGTATTTTGGATTCATTTTATTATTTAAATTTTTGTTAATCTTTATATTTTTTTATATATAAATAAAGTTCTTTTTTTATATATTTCATTAATATTTTTTTTTTCATTATATTTTTAATTAAAAGTGTGTTTTTTAATAATAAATATAATTTTAATGTTTTAAATTTTAAAAATTAACTAAATTTGAAAAAGGATCATCTTTCTTTTTTTGATTATTATTAATATTTGAATTAACAAGATTATAATTAAAACTATTATTTTGATTATTTAACATATCATTATTTTTCATTCCCATAATAAATTGAAAATTTTTTTCTTGTTGTTGTTCTTTTTCTTTATTATTTCCCTGATCCTTATAAGCATTTTGTAAATTTTGACTTAAAAAATTAAAAGCTTGAGTTTCTTTTGTTTCAACATTAAATAAATCAACAAGATTTCCATCTTTTTTTTCATTTGAATTAACTTGATTATTTTCAAAATTAATTAAATTACTATTATTATTATTAATATTAAAATTAAAATTCCCATTATTAATATTTTTATCATTAACAAAATTAATCCCAGTATTATTACTATTATAATTATTAATAAAATTATAAATTTCTCCTTGATTTTTTTTTTTAATAAACTGAAATCCTTTTTTCTTTTCTTCTTCAAAATCAACTAACTTCACATTATTATTAATATTATTATAATTATTGTCAAATATTTTTTCTTTAATATAATTTTCTTTACTAACACTTCCAAATTTATTATTATCAATATAATCATCTTCTTCATTTAAAGGAGGAAATCCAGCTTTAGCATATTCACTAATTAAATCATGTCCATTAATTACAAGAGTCATTGGATCAGGTAAATCAAGATTAATCCATATTTTTCCATAATATTTATTAATAATAAAATTTTTTAATAAATTATCATCTTCTAAAATTTGATTATAATTTACATTAGTTAATTTAAATTCCCAATATGAATTTGATATTATATTATTTAATTTTGAAAAATATTCTAATGTTTCATATGACCATAAATCATTGTTTATTGTTTTTATTATTGATATGTTTTTTAATTCTTCTTTGTGAATTTTAGCACATTTTTCACAAAGAAATACTCCTATTTTTATATCTGCTAATATTGGGTTTTTTCTTTTACAATCTGCACATCTTTTATTCTCTGGTTTTTTTAGGAAATGTTGAATTATCATTATTTGTTTTTCAAGTTGAGATTGCATTTTTTATTTTGTATATTATTTTATATTTTATTTTTTTTTAAATTAATTTCAAAAAAATAATATATTAATATATTTTTATATTAATGTTATTTAAAAATTAATGATTTAAAATTTCTAAATAAATTATATATTATTTTTTTATCGTTACATATTATATTATTTCTATTTAATTATTTAAAAATTACAAATCACTAAAATTTAAATAAAAAATACATAAAATCAAAATGGATTAATTAATAAATGATTTTTACTTAAAAAATAAAGTAAAAAGGGTAGATATGAAAGGATTAAAATTCCAACCAAAAATATTCAAATATAAAAAATATACATCAATATTAAATGCATTAATAACAATATATTTATTTTTTCAATTTTTATATATAGAATAATAATTTCAATAAAAACAATATTAAAAAAATTAAACTTTAATATATCTACAGAAATAATATAGAATTAAATAAAAATTTCAATTTTGTTTGATGATTTACTTTATAAATATATTTAATGTTTGATAATCGATTTTAAAGAGAAGAATTTTTACAAATTAAAGAAATAAAAGTAAATAAAACCAAAGTTAATATTTTTGCAGGATTTAAAAATTATATTAATATTTAAAAAATAAGTTTTTTAATAAAAGATAAATTATAATAATTAAAAAATAAATTTATAAACAAATGATAATAATTAAATAAATAAAATTAATACATCCGAAAAATATTAAATATTAAAAATATATAATAAATACCAACATAAAAATATAAAAAAAAACAAATAAATAAAAATGATATTTTATCTAGCAAATCATATGTCAAAATTATCAAACTGTAGAAAAAATTCTTGTTCATCATTGGAAAGACCAAAATCATATATTAAAAAAGAAAAATCAAAAGAAAAACAAAAAAGAAAGAAAAATCTAAAAACTCAAATTTACAAAGATGATTGTACAGTTGATCAAATATTAAATGATTTATTAAGGGAAAAATTTGATAATGAAGAAAAAGAAGAATATAGAAGAAAAGAAACAATAAGTAATTTACCAGAATTTAAATATAAATATGCAAATAGACATATGGAAAGAGTAGAAAAAAAATGTTCGATTTGTTTAAATGAATTTAAAGAAATGGAAAGAGTGAAATTATTTTCTTGTAAATTACATCTTTTTCATAAAGATTGTATAATGAAATGGTTAAAAGAACATGACTTTTGTCCTTTATGCAAAAAAAATATTGAGTATTGAAAAAAAATTTAAGGGAGTTTTAATATTTTTTTTCTTTTAATTTTTATATATCTTATATATTTGTTATTTATTATTAATTTAATTTTTATTGTTTTTCTATATATATATAATAATAAAATATATTTAAATTTTTTTTTTTTTTCATGTTTTTATTTAAGATTTTTATTTAAAATAAATTGAAATAATAATAATATAATTTTATTTTAATATTTTAATTTATATTTTTTTATTAATTTTCTTAGGTTTTAAATTTAAACATTCATCTACATAATCTTCTAATCTTCTTAAATTGTTTTCACTTAAAGTATAAATATCAAAATCAAAAGTTTTTGTTTTTGGATTTGGTTTAATATCAGTTAAAACATTTATTATATTTCCCAATTGTTCCATATTTAAAGATTGAACTTTATAAGTTAATTCAGTTTTATCATTATTTGTAAATTTTTTTGATTTATCTCTTATTTTAAACTGACTTTTTTCATTTGTTTTAATTTCAGAATTATCATTTTTATTTTTATTATTATTATTTGTATTAATATTATTATTATTTGTATTAATATTATTATTATTTTTATTATTATTATTATTTTTATTTTGAGTATTTAAATCTTTAATATTAGTTTTATTTGATTTATTATGTAATTCTTCTGATAATTCTGACATTTCCATTATTTTATTTAATAATACATTATCATTTGTTTTTACACAATGAATAAAATATAAATTCCATAATCTATGAATATCAAAATAAAATTTTTCTAATGATGAATATGATGATGATGATACTTTTTTTTCTATTATTTCCAAATTTAATTGAGTAAAAGTCTTATCTTTAATAAAATAATTATAACTTTGTGTTTTGGTTAAATTTGAATAAAAACTTTTTATTTTTTCTTTTATGCTATTTTGCATTTTATTAATAATAATAAATTAAACTTAATTATTTCAATTAAATTAATTTGAAAATAATTTATTTTATAATTTTAAATATAAAAATTTAAAACTAATAATAAAATTCGATAATAATTTAAAGTAATAATTATCTTATAACCGTTTTATTTTGTCTTTCTTTTATATCATTACCTTTTTTTTTATTTTTATAATTTAAGTTATTATTTTCAAAATGTTTTTTATTTTCCAAATCATCTAAAAAGGGCATTTTATATTTTTTATTATAATCATTATTTATAATTAAAAACTCTATAAAATTATCACTTAATTCCAATTTTATTTCTTTAGTATTAAAAATATATTTATCATAATTTAATAAACTTCTTCCATTAATACTAAAAGATTTAAAAGCTTTTTTATATTCATTATAAATAATAAAAGAAGGAATTGGAGAAAATGAAATTAATATTTTATCAGCATTAAAATAAGGAAGAAAAATTGAATTAATAAAACGAACATTCGGTAATGTATAAATATTAATATAACCATCTTTAGAAGAAGAAATAAAAATATTTAAAATATTATTTTGTTCAAGACATAATATTTCTTTTGTATTATTATGAATAAGTTTATCAATTCTATCTTTTCCAGATTTATAAATTAAAATTGAACCTAATTTTGTTCCAAATAAAAAAAATTTATCAAATGAAGTAGAAGTAATTTCACTATTATCTAAAATTGAAGGTATTACATTACTTTTTGATAAATTATTTCTAATATTAATTGGTAATATAAAATCTTTAGCTAATAATTTTAAATTATAAATTAAAATATCTCCTTCATAGAAATTATACAATATTATTATTTGTTTATATTGTTTTATTTCATATTTTTCTATTGTGAGTCTATTTAAAAATTCTTTTGCTTGATTAAGTTTATCATTTAAATTTTTTGTTAATTCTTTTTTATCATTTTTATTATTTTCATTTTTTTCAATTTCTGAAATTTGGTTTTCAAATTTATTAATATAATTTTTTATTTTAATTTCTAAATCTTTAAGATAAGAATTTTCATAAATAATTTCATTTTTTAATGATTTTTTCTTTTCAATTTTTTGACTATAATTAATTTTATGAATAAAAATTTGAGAAGGATTAACTCCTTTTGAACTTTGATTAATATAAAATTCTCTTTTATGAATTGGAATATTTTCTAAATGAATAAAACCTTCATATGAATAATGAGGATAAATATTATATTTTTTTAAAGCCTCAATTCCTTTTTGTGCATAACCAAATGTTAAATCAATCCAATCAAATATTTTTATTTCAGGTCTTTCTAAAATTTCTCTCATTAATGAAATAAATCTTTCAGGATTATTTTTTGACCATAAAGGCAATTCAACATTATTATTATTTTTAATATTTCTATTAATAACATTATTATTATTATTTTTATCTAAGAAATTATTATAATTAATATTATTTATATTTCTAAATATTTCTGAATTATAATAAAATTCTGGTATTAATTCCATAAAATTATCATTTCCTTTTTGAGTTATATCAATATAACAATTATTTAAATTTATTAAAATTTGTTTTTTTTTAGTTTCTTTTTGTATTAATAAATGAGAAATTGTATAAGGAAAAATTCTACCCATATAATAATAAACTGAATCTGAATTTAAATAATGATTCTCAAAATAATTTGGGATAGATTTATTATCATTTAAAGATCTTAATTCATCATATATTGAATAATCTAAAGGTATTAAATCATTAAATTTTTGAATAAATTTTTTTTTCATATTATCATAATTTATAATACTTTTATTTAATCTTTCTTCATCAATAGTTGAAATTGGTTTAGAAAGATCTCTTAAATTTTCATTTTTTAATAAGTCATTAATATCTTTAATTTCATTTTTATTAGAATAATTTGAAATTATCCAAGGAAAAATTGGATATTGATTTACATCTTTAAAAGAACGATTTGATATTAAATTTATTCTCATTAAAAATTCAAACATTGAAATATTCTTTTGTTGTATATTAAGTAATAATGAATCAATATTATTATATATACCTATTATTTTTCCTCCATAATAATATCTTTCATTTATATTTGAACCACTTAATTTTGTAATATAATTAAAAAAAATATCTCTTATTTTTGATATGGATTTTTTATTTTTTAAATAATTATCATCTACTATATTGAATTCAAAAAAATATGACTTATTTTCTTTTGTAAATATTTCTAATGAATTATCTTTGAAAATATAATATTTTTTATATACAAATAATATATCACGAAGTTTTATATTTAAATAATAAATTTTATTTAATTTATATTCACTTCCATAACATAAATTTTTATTACTATTATAATATAAATAACTATAATCTAATATTTCTTTTGGAAAACTAATAAAATCAAATTCATCTTTTTTACAAATTATATAACCTGGCATATGTAAACCTTGTTTTATTAAACATGAAGAATATATTTTATTAGAATTTATTTTAAAATAATTTTTTAAAATACAACTATCTAAATCAGATATTAAATCATTCATATTTATTATATTTTGAGATATATTTATTGATTTATTTACAGTAATATCATTTATATTATTTTCTTCAATATCATTATTTGACATATTAATTATATTATTTAATACATTCTTTTTAATTTGATTAAAATCTTCATCAAAAATGCTATTACCAATTAAATCAAATCCTTTAAATTCAGAATTAAAATAATAAAAATTATTTGGAATATATTTATTTAAATTAAGAATAGGAAAAATAATTGGTAAAGACATTTCTCTACTATAATGATTTAATATTTTAAATTTTAATTTTTTTCTTCCTTCTTCTGTATAAAATAAGTCAAAATTACTATAACTATTATTAAATATAAATAATTCTTTTTTCATTTTTTTATATGATTTTAAAATTTGATATTTTTTAATAGTATTTTTGTCAATTATTTGATTTATTGTGAATTTTTGTTTATAAGGCTCTAAAAATATTTCAGTTAAAATGTATGGAAAAGCATCTATTTCAAAAGAATTTATTGATTTTAAATTATTTTTAAATAATTTAAGTAGATTTTCTTTGTTATCAAAAATCATTTTTTTTGCTTTTTCAATGAAACTAATATCATCTTTTGATTTAATAAAAATTGTATGAAATTCATATGTATAGTTCATAAAATTTTTTTCATCATTTTTATTTTGAAAATTATAAATTATTTGAAAATTTTTCCCACAATAATTTATAATTGACATAAATAAAGTTACTAATTTAACACATACATTATGTGGATCATTGCCTAAATAAATTTTTAATAACATTGATTTAATTGCTAAAAATGATAATCCTATAAAGAAACAATTTTGACTTGATTTTGAATAATTTTGAAAATTTTTATCACTTAATATTATACAAAAAATAATTAAGAAAATAAAATATTTTAAATTAATATTAAAGTTTTCAGGATTAATTGTATAAATTTCAAAATTCGTTAAAAATTTTTTTAATATAATATAATCAAAATTAAATATATTAAACTGTGTAATAAATTGAGTAAATATTTTAATATTTTTAAAAACTGATATAAAATTCTCATAAATTTTTCTATAATTAATAGTTTTAATTGTATAAAATTCTTCTCCAAATTTTTTAATAATATCTAATTTTTCATTAATTAAATGAACAAATGCATTTTTTTGACCTATAAATTCAAAAAAATAATATTTAAAATTATTGATTTTTTCATTATTATTATTTTCATATATATATGTATCAAAATTATCAATTAAAAATAAAAAAGAAACAGGTCCATTATCAATACCTTCTAAATATGTATCTGATATTATATTTTCTATATATTCTTGTGTTTCTTTAGATAATGGATTATCAATTTGAGTATTTATTATAAATATATGATGAAGTAAAGGTATTAGTATATTTAAAAATGAGAAATTATGATATAAATTAAAAAAATTTAAGACAATTGCTTTACAATAAAATTGTGAATAATAATTCATTCTTGCTATATGAAAGAAATTATTAAAATATGTTAAAAATAGATTTTGATAATTTGCAAAATTAACATTTATATAATCTTTAAAATTTATTTTATTTGTACATTGAACACTTTCAACAAAATCATTATATAATTTATCATTTATATCATTTAAAATTATATTATCATCATCTTCTGGAAATAAATTAATAATATTATTATAAATATTTATTGTTTTATTTGAATTATATTGTAAAATATAGTCTTTATCGAGAAAATGGTCTATATCTTCTGTATAATTATTTAAATTTTCAACATCTATTTTTTTAAAAAAATAAAGATAATAAACTATGAATACTTGAAAAAGATTTAATATTAATAATTTTATATTTGGTTCGTTTCTTTGTGATAAATCTTCAATAAAATTAAATAAATGGTTTTTAATTAAAAATTTAAATAATGAATATTTTTTATCTATTTGATTTTTTATTTCTTCTTCTTCTTTTGTTAATTGTTTTATTTTTGTCTCATTTTCATTAGTTTGATTGATGGATTTTTTTATTTTAGATTGTTGTAATTTTAATTTTTTTAATATTTCTTGATTTGGTATTTTAATATTTAATAATTTTAAAATTAATTGTAATGTTTTTTCAATTATTTTATCACTCATATTATTTGTATATATTAAAATAAATAAATCTTTTATTTTTTCTTCTTTTTCATTTTGTAAATAATCATAAAAATGATTAAAAACTTTATCATAGAATTCATCATTAAAATAATTTTTTTCATGAAATTCCAAAATTAGATTTATTAAATAATAATAAACATCATTTTTATATTTATTTAATCTGAATAAAAATTCAAGAAATTCATTTTTTAGGTTTAAGATAATTTGAATAAAATTTTTATTTAATAAAAACCCTTTAATTTCATTATAAAATAGATCATTTTTTTCCTTATAACAAATAAATATTTCAAAAATAATTTCTATTGTTTTAAATAAATTTATATTATTATCATTTAATTTTTCGATTATTAGAAACAAAAATGTTAAAAAACGTGAGTTAATTGCATCTTCAATATTATGTTTATGTGATAAAATTGTGCTTAATATTTTGATAATTTTCGAAAATCTTTTTATCATTTTATCATTATCATCATTATATAAATTATATGTTACTTCAAATAAAGGTAATAAATTTTTTATTCCTCCAATTAGAAAGATATTTTTTTTTAAATTTATATGATTATATGAATAAAAATTTGGAAATTCATTTTTATATTTTTTTATAAATATTGAATTCACTTCTTTTATATCATAATCATTATTTTTATTAATAAATAAAAGAATAGGAATATCAAAATAAAATTCATTATTAATTTCTATTTTTTTATTTATTTCATTATTTATTAAATTTATTATTTTATTATTTATATTTAGTTTATTTTTATTAATTCCATATATTAATTCTTTAATATATTTTTTTGTAAAATAATTGTGTATTTCATTTTCTTTTTCATATATAATAATTGGGGATATTATTCCACAAAATTTTGAAAAAAAAGATATTCCTATAATTTCATTTATTTCTTTTGATATAATAGAATTCCAAGTTTCATCATTAATTTTAATATTTATTTCACATTTTTTATTTTTATTTGCTTTAATGATTACTTGAATAAAAATCCATTTATTATTTTGAATTCTAGTTGAATGAATTTTATTTTCATTAAATAAACTTTCAATATTATTATTATTTGTTAATTTAATTTCAAAACTATTAATATTTGAAAAACAAATTTTTAATAATAAAGAATTAAGATTGTTATAATTTTGATTGATATAAATAAAAAAATTAATATTTAGTAAATTTCTAATTGTAAAAACATTTTCATTTGAAATATTAGTAATTAATTCATTATTACATAAATAAAAAAAATTATCTTTAAAAAATTCATAATTAATTTCTTCATTATGATATAAAATACTTAATAAATTGACACATTTATTTAAAATTTTTTTAGGATTTTCTTTTGTTTTTAAAGGAATTTGGAAAATATTACCAATTTTCCTATATATATAATCATAAATTTTTTTTTTTATTTGAAAAGGATTTGATATAAAGTAAAAGAAATTTTCTAAAAATTTTTTATCCTCTTTTTTGATATTTTCATAACAATATAAATCAATTAATAGTTCAAGAAATTCTTTTTCATTTATTTTGAATAAGTCATTTATGTCTAATATAATTTGACATAATTCTGGAGTTTTTTTAATTAAAATTAAAAAGTCTTTTATTAATTTTATATTATCTTCTTTTTTTAGTTGTTTAATTATATTCAAAAATTTTAAAAAAGATTTTTTATTTATATCATCTCTAAATACAGGTATTATAAATCCTTTTTCATCTTTTTGAAATAAATGTTCCATCCTATATTATTATTTATTTAAAAAAAAGAAATTAAAAGTTTTGGTATATTTATATCTATTAAATTTAAAAAAATTATTCAAAAATGAATTATTATATTATTAAACAGTTTTCCTAAAATATATTAAATTTTAAAAATATTCTCAATCTTAAAATAAAAATAAAATATCAATTAAAAAAAAAGAAAATATAAATAGGTATCTAAAAAAATATAAATAAAAAAAATGTCCAAAATAAAAAATTTACTTTTAATTCTTTCAATTAATTTAATATTCTCTTCTCCATTAATAACATTTAAAGAATCTAAAATTCGAAATTTAGAAATAACAAAAGAAGAAGCAAAACAGAAAATATTTAATAATTTAAGAGAACAAGCAAAAAAATATATATCAAAATATCCAGCAGGATTAAATAAATTAATTACAAATTTAGCGAGTACAACATCAATTAAATTAGATGAAGTTCCAATTTCTTCAATAGATTCATTAAAACAAACTCATAATTTACCAGATGATATAATTACAAAATTTAAAGCAATAAAATATACAAAAGAAATAGTTTTTGAATTATTTACTTTTAAAAATATAAAATCAAATACAACTATTGAAAATATTTTTGGTGTAGCCACAAGATTAGATTCAGATCAAATATTTTTTGTTTATGTAAGAGGAATTGCAAAAGCAAAAGCAATAAAACAATTTAATGTTATTAAACAAAGAAGATGTCGTAGAATTTTGATTGTTAAAAAATGTAGAAATACAAATAGAAAAGTAAAAAGAGGAAATAATGCAAAAGAATTACAAATTATTCAATCTGGTTTAATGGCAAAATTTTATGAGACTTTAAATTCAGTTTTAGATTTAGATCAACAAAAAATGATTGATTTATTTAAAAATTATTCTAGAAAAATAATAAAACAATTTCCACCTAATTATAAAAAATTAATTGTTAATCCTCAAACTTATTTAGATTTTAATACAATTTATATTAATTTAAATGGTTTTGAAGAACAATTAAGAGAAATTGGTTTTAATGATAATTCAATAAATAAAATAAAATCAATATCAAATGGAAAAGGTAAAAATGTTGAATTATATGAAATAATAAAAGATGAATTATTAACTCAACATTTTATTGTTGGAGTTGCATTAAATATTGAAAATCAAATTATTTTATCATATGCAATTGGAAGAGGTGAAGTTAAATTATATCATAATTATTGTTATTATTATTATGTGATTAGAAAAAGAAAACGTTTAAGAAAAAGAAAAATAACTGTTGAAAAAAATGAAAGTTGCTTAGATGATGATCAATGTTTATCTTCTTGTGATAAATTTAAAAAAATGAATCCTAATCCTATTAAACCTTTAGTTGGAAAAGATAAAGAAAAAAATAAAAAAATTATTAAACAAAGTGTTATTGCTGAATTGACTCAAGGTATTAATAAAATACTTGAAGATATTCAATTTTAAATTCTTTTTTTTAGTTATGTTAATAACTTTAAATTAATAAAAAAATTGAGATTTAGTTTTAATTTTTTTAATTAATTAATTTATTTAATATTAATAAAATAGAACTAATATTTTAATTGAATTGTTGATAAATATTCTATTTAAAAATTCTTTTATATTTTAATATTTTTTAATATTTATTTTTTTATCTTATTTTTTTGATAATTTATATCAAAAATTTATTCATGAAAATTTTATCTAAAATAATATATTGAAAAAAATAAAAAATGGCTATATTTGAATTAGGATTAATAAGAAGTTTTTTATTATTCCCATTTATTCATCCAATTTTCTGTTCATTAAAATTAATTTTTATAGAAAAAGTTTTATCAGATGTAAATAAAAATACAAATCCAGTATATTTATTTATATTAAAATCATTTTTAACTCACTTAATTCTTTTATTTCAAATAATTCCAGAATTAATTTCAAGGTTTCGTCAAAAAAGAAGAAATTTAGAATTTTTAAATTCTACTTATGAAAATACTAATTTAATATTAAGAAATTATTCTAATTATAATCCAAAATCATTTCTTTTAATTTTATTATCAACAATTCTATTTTATTCAGCTATTGGTAATAGAACAGATGATAATTTTATGATTTTAGGAAGATTTTCCCTTTTATTTTGTATAGCATTTTGGAGTTATATTATATTAGATATTAAAATACATAGTCATCAAATTATAGGAATTATTTTTATTATTATTGGAACTATTTTTTTAATTATTTTAAATATTGTAAATGGATTAAATAGTTTAAATTTTCTTGATGTAGTTTTTTTTATTTCATTATATTTTATAATTTGCTTAAAATATTGTATTTCTAAATTTTTATTAGAAATATATTTTGTTTCTCCTTTTTTTATATTATTAATTGATGGAATTTTTGGTTTAATTATTGATTCTCTTATAACTTTTTTTTTTATTCTAATAGATTATTTTAAAATAAATGAAATAAAGATATTATTTAATGAAATATTCAATAAAAAAAATAATACCTTATATTTAATATTATATACTTTATGTGAAGGAATAACTCAAACTTGTATTATGATTACTACTTTTTATTTTAATCCAACAATGGTTGGTGTGTCAGATTATCTTTCAGTATTTATTCAAGGAATAATTAAACAATATAATTGGACTTATTATATTGGATATCTTTTAATTATTTTTGGAGTTTTTATTTATAATGAAATAATTATTTTCATAATTTGTAATTTAGAATTTGATACTAAAAAATATATTACTTTAAGAAGTTCTAATGACCTTGATTTTGATGAAAGTTTATTAAGTAATTAATTCAATTTAAGTATTAGATTTTATTATTTTTTATTTAATTAATAAAAATGAATTTAAATAAAATAATATTTATTATATATTATTTATTAAAAAAAATAATATCTAAAAATTTATTTTTTATTAAAAATGATGATTAGTTTTAGATTTCATAGATATCATTTTATTATTGTTGCGTATGTTATTATTGAATTAATGAAAAGAATATTTAAAGAATTATTAGAAATCCAAAAAACAGAAACAAAAAAAACAGAAAATAGAGATAATTTTAGGAATTTTCAAATGTTTTTATCACATATTTTTATATTATATTTTTATTTTGATGAAACAAAAAAATTAAAATCACTTCAAAAAGATGAACTTGATTCTTCTAGAATATCAATTTTAAATACTCATTTAAATATTCCAACTTCAGAAAGAGGAAAAGTAAAAATTCACAAAGAACAAATTTGGATTTTAATATTAATATCATCATTATTACATTTAATTGCATATTTCCCAATGGAAAGATTATTTAGAGAAATGAATGTAAATTTAAATAATATAACAGGATTTTATATTTTAATAATAATAATAATTGAAAAAATAATATTAAATACTCAATATTCATATCGTCATATTTTATCATGTACAATTTTAGTAATATTTACTATAATAAGTTTAATTTTAGTTAAAATTGAAAAAAAATATAGTTTTACCAATTTAATTGTTGATCTTTTAGTCTATTGTGGTTATCATTGTATACCTATGGCTTTAATTTTTAATATTTATTCATATGTTCATAAAAATTATTATGTTTCACTTTATTCACTTTCTGGATATGGGGCAATTATTTCTTTAATTTGTACTTTAATACTTGAATTTTTCATTCCTGGAAAAACAATTTTAACAATTATCTCAGAATTTAAAATTAAAGATTATTTTTTATATTTCTTTATTTTTATTTGTATGGGAATACAAAATCTTATTAATATTTTAATTTTAATTTATTTTAAACCTTGTGTTATTGCAGTATTAAGTTCTTTTTTTCCTTCTTTAAAAATGTTTATTGATTTAGTAATGAAAAAGAAATTTAATGAAAAAAAAATTGTTTTATTTGTTATAAATTGTATTTGTCAATTATTTTTAATTTTAGGTGCTTTGATTTTTTGTGAAATGTTAATTTTAAGATTTTGTAGTTTAGATCTAGGAATAAAAGATACTCAGTTTAATTTTATGGAAAATAAAAAAATTAAAGAAGATATTGATCTTGCTTTTGAAGATAAAAATAATTCTTCTCAAATTTCTTAGATTAAACAATATAATATATCATTTTATTTTAATTAAAATTTAAGATTAGATAAATTTCTTTATGTTTATTTTTATTAAGTTATATTTTTATATCTATTAAATTTAAATAAAATAATCATTAAAAAGTTTAAATTATCAAATTAATAAAATAAATAATTATTTAAGAATCAATTATTATATTAGCTTATTAATTATTAATCAATTAAGAAAAAGAATAAAAGATTATCAAAATTTAAATATTAATATATTTATTTTATATAATATATTAAAATTAAATAATATTATTCAATGGGGATTGGGGATTGGGGATTGGGGATTGGGGATTGGGGATTGGG
>JAJMZS010000480.1:0-31605 GCA_023807205.1 Isotricha prostoma | reverse complement strand
ATTATATATATTTTTATTTTTTATAATTATATATATTAAATATTTTTTTTAAAATAAAGTTAATTTGTTCTTGTTAATTGAAAATAATAAATAAATCTCCGAACTAAATTATAAAAACTATTGAAATTAATATTTTCATTTTCAATTATATTATCATTCCATTTAATTTGAATATATTCAAAATATTATTTACAATTAAAAATATTTTTCAAATTGTTTATTCTTTTTTAATTAAAAATTAATATTTCCATTAAAAATAATAATTTTAATATAATTCCAATATAAACAAAAGCAATAACCATTCAACAACAATTTCAAATAAAATAAAATCAAATCAAAAACAACAAATCATATAATCATATAAACATTAGATTATCTTTTTTAACAGCAACAAATACAATAGAAATATAAAAAAGCAAAAGCCAAAATATTATAATGAATAACTAATCCAAGGAAAGTAAAACCATCATTACTACAATTCATTTCTTCCCATTATTTTAAAATACTCAATTGTCCACTGTGTTGAACTAAATTATTTAATTTTTTACTTTGATTATTTTATAAAAATGGAAGAAAAAACCTAAAATATATATAACAATATTAGCACATAACATAGATATAAAAGCAACTTTAACACAACCTCACATAGTTTTATCAGTAATTTTTTCATCAGCTTTTAATAAAATAGAAAATATAATTGACATAATATAAACTTCATGTAACTAAAATTGTTAATTTCTTCCATTTTGAATATATTGAAAATTTTTATTATTAGACTTATTACAATATGTCTTTCTAAAATAATTTTAACCATAAATTTATACCATGGATATGTTAAATTGTCTAATTTATTTAAACGCTTATTATTTTCATTTTGATCTTCTTATATTACTTTATTTTTGTTTTTAGATATTGTGATTACTTGATTTATGTCATTTACATTCCTGAATTTATTATTTTTTGCTATGTATTAGATATCATCATCTCCTCCAATTAAAAATTTTTAATTTTTTTTTAATTTGATTTATTTATTTAACTAAGACATTTATAAAATATTTAAAAAATATTATTAAATTTAGAAAACTTTTTATATTATTTTCATTTATAAATAAAAATAATTTTTCAAAAAAATCTTTTTTAAATTTTTATTTTTTATTCATTTTTTTAGAAACAATAATATATTCTCTAAATTATCAAATGTAATTTAGAAACACTAAACTTTAATTTTCTGTATGAAGAAGGTTAATCATAATTTTTATATCATTTGTGTTTGAAATTCCATTATTTTTAATTTTTCTTCCTCTTTTATTTGTATTAATAATTTTTAATTTATATTTTAAATAATTGTTATTTTTTTTATAAAAAATGTCTCCTTTCTTAATAATATTTAATATTTTTTCTTATTAATATTTTATAAATATTCAGTATTAACTTTTACTAATTTAATTTGATGGTTAATATATTTTTATTTACTTTTATTAAAGTACTTTTCTCAATTAATTATATTTGAATCAATTAAAACACTTTTTATCATTATTTTTTTTTTAATTTATTAAGGAGATAATTTTTAATAAATAAATATATATACACAAAATTCATTATTAATAATTCCTTTTTTCACTGATTAATAACCTAATTTAATGCATTATTTATATTTAATTTATACATTATTTCATTTTTTAATAAAGGTAAAATTTTTTATTTCTTTATATTTTAATATAAATAAGATGAATTTATAATAATGCAATATCCATGTGAAGATAATATTTCATTTAGCGATAGATTTATTAAATCAATATCATGTTTAACTTTTGCCTAAAATGTTATCAATGCTTTTATTAAATGTTTTTCTAACTAAAATTATATTAAAGAAGTTTTAATTATAGTTAAAATAATTACAATTATGTTTGATTTTTCTTTCATTAAATAGAATATAATCTTTATCTTTTTTTGAATTTTTTGAGAAGTTTTTTACTTATTTATTAATGTAAATTATTTTATTTATTTTACAAAAAATTTTTTCCTAAGTTAAATTAATGAAATAATATAGAGATTGGGGTTGGATTTTATCATCAATTTCCATTATATAAAATAATATATTTAATATTAATTTTATAAATATTTGAAGTTTTTTGAATCTTAATTTTAGATTTAGCAATAAAATGTTGTTAATTAATTTTTAAAAAATTTAAAAAGAAATAAATTATAATATACATTTAAATATTGAAATGAAAAATAAACTTATTATATACTTCTTGAAAAATTTATATTGATAATTTTATATTTATTAATTAAAAATAAAGATATATATTTATATATATATAGAAATAATTTTTATTTTTTTAAAAATATAAAACAATCTTTTAATTACACACCTTTATTCTTTTACGTTTATATATTTTAAAATTATATACTTATATATGTATAATTAAAATTGTTGTAACATTTAAATATTCAAATAAGAAGGAGTCCAATTATTCATATAATTTATAACATTAATTTTTTTAGCATCATTATCAGAAACTTTAATTCCTTTTCTTTTAGATAAATCAACACTTTGACCATTCGAATATTTAGTTCCACTTTCTTTAAATCCAGCAACATTCTCAGGTTTAACTCCACTCATTTCATACCATCCTTCAGGAACAATACTACTACTATCTTTTAAAATAGTATTTATAAACATAACTTTAGCACTACTTGCCCAAGGTCTCCCTAAATAACCAGCTTTCACTGTAAGTTTATTATTTTTAGTAACTTTACAATTTTTAAAAAGATATCCAGTATAATATTGATTTCCTGCTCTAGCAGCAGTAATATATCCTGGATATGAAATACTAGATGAATATCCTTTCCATCTAAGTTCACAATTATCAAATACAGCATTACTTTCACCAAAAATATAATCAGTTTGTCCTTCAATTACACAATATTTGAAATATTGTGGAGAACCACCTGTATAAAGTGTATCTTGACTACTTAAAAATGTGCATTTATAAAATTCAGAATATGGAGCTTCACATGTTAAAGCAGCTGCACGTTCAGTTGCAATTCTACTTTGAACATCAACATTTGATTGTCTTTTCACATTAATTGGTGAAACTGATGAAATTTTTACTAGTTCAACACCATCTGAAATTTCTTCTCTTGTCATATAACGATTGAAGGAATTTTCAAAAATAATATTGTTTGCTTTGAAATATTTTGCTTGTGGCCATATTTGAACTGTAGCTCCCCATTTACTTGCAATTTTTTTTGAAGATTTTTTCTTTGCTAAATTAACATCATAATAACCATTATTATTACAACTATAATATTTATATCCTATTCCATAATACCATGTAATTATTACATTATTATTCTTAGGTTCATTATTTAGTAATGTTATATATGGTGTTTTGATAATCACTTGTTCACGATATGTTCCTGGACGAATGTTAATTGTTACACGTTGAGATTCTCTATTTGGATTTATTTGTGCAGCACGGTTTACTGCTTCTTGAATAGTTCTATAATTATTTTGTTTTGAAGAATATCCTACATAGAGATTAGTAGCAGTGAAAACTTCTGAGATTAATAAAATATATATCAATAAAGGATTCATATTATATAAAGAAATATTTTTTTTAGAATTTATAATTGTTTATCAATTTTTTTACAACATCATATTTTATTTTTTTATTTCAATTATTTTAAATTTTATTTTATTAAGTGATAATATAATGAAAAGTTCACTATATATTAAAGAAGAGTTTCAAATTATATATAATAATAAAAAGTATGATATATAGTAAAAAATTTTACCAAATTAAAAAATAAAAATATATACAACAAATATTATAAAGAATATAAATATAAAGAAAAAAACTTTCAAATAAAATAAAATATATAATTTTTTTTTGAGATTATTTTAGAAGAGAAGGGATATACTTAAATAATAGATTAATTTACATAATAAAATACCTGAATGAGAGTTTAAATATCCTAAATATTTGTTGATTATTAAAGGATTGAATTTTTTATTATATTTTTTTACAAATGATAGAAATTATCATTTAAATATGTTAAATATTAAAAAATAAAAATATTGTTTTTTTAATAGTATTTAAAAATTCTATTTATATATTTTTTTAAATAATGTTTAATTTTTTGGATAAGTTATTTAAGGAAATTGGACTAGATATTGGGCCCAATCCCATTCCTTAATCCATAATTTATTTTATTTATTTTTTGAAGGAAATTAATTTATTTAATACAAAATATAATTAAAAAATGATATGATAATTAATACCTTTTAATAAATATTTATATATTTTTTTACAAGAATTATACTACTTAATTTATTTTTTACAAAGTTTTAAATCTTTTTTATCTATAATTTTATATTTTTCTAAATCTTATTTCATATTATTTTTTTCAATCTCATATTTTCTAAGTTATGTGAATTATTTAAATTAAAAACTTTACATAATTATGTTAATAAAAATTCAAAAGGAAAAATTTAAGTTTTGTTTTCAAAAAAATTTAAAGTAAAACGTATTTCTTTAGTCTTATTTTTTTATCAATTCAAATCTTTTAATATAATAGGGATTTTTATAGAGTAATAATAAGAAATAATTCAAATTTGAATATTATATATTTTAATTAAAATTATATTTTAACTAATACAAATTTAGAGATATATAGAAATTTAAATCCACTTCAATTAAATAATTTTAATCTAAATACTAATAATAATAAATTTAATCTAAAGTTCAATAATAATAATGAAAATATTTAAAACTTTATAAAATAATACATTAACTGAATCAATAAAAAATGAAACCTTAAAAACAAAAACTAACATAGCTTTGATTTTTTACAAATAGAACAGAATAAAAATATCCATTATAAAAGATAAATTAATGTTAAAAAAATAATAATTTTATCAAAAAAATATTTTAAATTTAAATACAGTTTTTACTTTTTTTTTTTATTTAATTTATTAAACAAATTTTATAGAACATATTCACTAGCTTCACATACATGAATGGGTGGATAACTTAGCAATATTAATCCATTGGGGCGACATTTAACCCATCCTAAATCTTCTATATGTACAGGAGCAATTTTTCCTGGTTTATAATTTGTGCATTCATAAATTCCAGCATTAACTATTTTTCCTGGTCCATGTCCTTCAGAATCACGATATAATCTAACTGTTGGTATTTGTACATTTTCACCTATGAGACTCATTAATTATAATAAAATAAAAAGTCATTAATATATATAAAGAATCATAAATTATAAAAGAGTTAAGATTTAATTTATTAATTTTATTGTTTATATTCCAAAATATTTGGATATCGTTCAATTTTTAATTACATCATCATTCAGTAATTCTTAAAATATAAGAATTATTATAGTCAGTATGATGAATCATTTATTAAGAATTTTTGTAGAGAATAATTGAATAAGTAATAAATATTTATATAAATAAGTAAAATTATTAAATTAATTTATAAATATTATACAATTTATTTTTTTTAAAATGAGTATATTTTATTTAATAATAATTTAATTTTTTTTTTAATTCTAAATAATTTAATTATTCATTTAAATCTTTTATGAGGATTAAAATAAGTTCAGAATTGAGCAAATTATTTATAGTAGAATGATGATTTATTGATTTTTAACAATAACAAAAGAGGAAACTAAAAATAAATTGCTTAATCTTTTTCAAGGAAGAAAACTTTTAAATAAAAAAATTAAAAAAATTAAATATAATATTTTAATATATAAGTATTAAATTTAATAATATATTAATATGAATATATTAATTATTTTGAAGTTTAAATGAAACTTCTCTTTCTTTTTCTATAGAATTTAAACAACTTTCTTCAGTAATATAACCTTTTTTTATTATATTCTTTTTATTTCTTTTTTTTTCCATCAATTTTACTTTATCTATATATAAAATATCAATACATCTATAATAATTTCAGAATATATAAAAAACAACAAAAAATAAAATTTTTATTATTTTGTTGAGAAGTTATTATAAAAATAAATTAATATTTAGAAAAAATTTTAAATAATAAAAATTTAATTATAATTTAATTAATTATTTATGTTTCTTATATTTAGACATCCAGTCAATGCTCATATCTCTACTATTAGATGTCTTATCTAAATCTTCAATATGATAGTCACTATTTTGAATAGCACTATCTTCAATTCTTTCAATCCTACTTTCAACTCTACTATTCATTTCATTAATTGGATTACCTTCAACAACAGTAGGACCAAAAACATATTTTTTTTGAACAGTAGTATAATATTTTTTACTCATTTCTTCATTCATTGAAGGTTCTTCAGCAGAAAACATACCAAGATTTGAACCAAATCTTTCAAATTCTTTTATAACTGAAGGATTCATTTCATCTTCATCACCAAAAACTTCATTTGCCATTTGTAAATATGAATAATGTAAATTTTTATACATTAATTCTAATTTCTTTCTTGCCATTTTTTTAACAAAAGCTGCAAATCTCCATTTTCTTATTAATTCTCTTAAAAATCTATTTTTAGCTACATTTTGATGCATTTTTGACATACGAATTAAATAAATTAATAAATACATTCTATTTGGTTCTACCATTGATTCACTTATATGTCTTACATATTTTCTTCTAAATAATGAAAATAATTTATTTAATAATGGTCCTGTTTTATCCATATAATCACTTTTTTCTTTCATATTTGTTACTAATTCTACTTTTGGTTCTATCATTTTTTTATTTGAATAGTTTTTATATAATTTACAAAATCTTGTATATAAATCATTTTTCTTTAATCTTTCCATTGTTTCTTTTTTTCTATTTTGAATTTTCTTTTCTAAATATTTAACAAAGAATGGAAGAATTTTTTTTATTGGAGCAGATTTATCACTTTGTTTTAATTTAATTTGTTTATTTGGTGCAGTTGAATGAGATTTAAATGATAATTTTGTTACTGGAGTTTGATGACTTGAAGTTTGTTCTCCTTTATATTCATATTGTGTTTTTTTTGATAAATTATTATATAATTTTTCTAAGAATTCTTTTGCATAAAGTGGTTTAATTGTTTTTTTAACATAATTTTTACATGTATTATCCAATTGTTCTAATTTTTTATAAACATATAATTTCATTATTCTTTCAATTAATTGTTGTTTATTTTGATCAATTATATCTTTTTTAGATTTATTTAATGTTTTACCTAATTTTTCAAATTTTCTTTTATTTTCTGCATTTTTCTTTAGTTTTTGTAAGAAATCTAATGCTCTAATTCTTGGAATATCATGAAGTAATTTTTTTAATAATGATACTTTTGAATAAGTATCTAATGCAATTATTTTTCTTCTAATATCAATTGAATTTAATGCTTTATTAAATAAATTTTCTCTTTCATTTATTCTTTTTACTTTATCATTCCATTTATTAATTGTATCTTTTAAATTAAGATTATTACTTCCTTTATGAGATGTAGTATATATTTTTTTTAAAATTTCAATTATTTTTCTTTTTCTAAGCATATCATTTAATTTTGTAAAGACATTATCTCTTGCATAATGAATAACAGTTTTTGTTATTTTTTTAATTACTACTATTTTTCTTAATTTATCTATAATATTTCCAATATTATAATTTCTTTTTTTAATAACATATTTTTGAGAAAGATTATTCCAATTTTGTCTTGCATTTGCTAATTTAAATCTTTTTATTACATATCTATTAATTCTACTTGCTGCTCTTTTTATTTTCATTGATTCTACTTTTTTACTCCATTTTTGAAGATATGTATGAACAATATTATTTTTCTTATTATTTAATTTATTTAAAATATCATTTAATTTATCATGAATTTTA
This sequence comes from Isotricha prostoma, assembly GCA_023807205.1. Lineage (NCBI taxonomy): Eukaryota > Ciliophora > Litostomatea > Vestibuliferida > Isotrichidae > Isotricha > Isotricha prostoma. The sequence continues at coordinate 23,716 of JAJMZS010000480.1, read as the reverse complement.
TTTTTTCTTGTTCTGATTGAATATAATTTCCAATTTTTTTGAATTAAACTTGCAGCAAATTTATTATTTAATTTATCAGTATTTGTTTTCCAAGTATCAATTATTTTTTTATAAATTCTATTTCTTAAATTTTCTGGTATTCTCATTATTTTTCTTAAAAGATTATTTTTAGCTTGATTTTTAATTTTATCATAAGTTTCTTTTATTGTATTTGTTCTTCTTTCAGTAAGTTTATTAAAGAAATTATTTAAAGTCTTTTCTTCACCATTTGATTTAATTTTATCAAATGCATCTTTACATCCAAATTTAATTTTAAACATTTTATCTAATCCTTTTTGAATTTTTCTTTGTCTTAACATTTCCCTTCTATTATCCATTTTCTTTCTTATTTCACTCATAAAACTTTGAATTACTTTAGAAGAATCATTAAATTTTCTTACATTAGCATTATTTTTCCATTTATATAAAGCAAGTCTAATTTTATTATTAATATTATTAGTTTTTCTTAATATTGCTCTATTTAATCTATCATTAATTCCTTTTAATCTATTTAATTTTCTTCTTGATTTTAATCCTCTAAAAATACTTTGAATTAAAGTTGAATTTTTTTCTCTTTTTTCATTAGCTTTTTCTTTTTGATTTCTCCATCTATCTAAATAAGTTTTTAAATTCAAATTTTTTAAATCTTCATTTAATTTAATGTATCTCTTATTTAATAAATTTTTAATATCTAATTTTCTAGTATTTTCTTTTAATCCAGTTGTAATATTAGGCATAGAAATTTTTTGAAGAGTTTGTTTTAATTTATAAAATTTAATTGCTTGAAGAATTCTTTTACCAGCTAATTTTTGTGCATGTTTAATATAATAATCTTTAAATTTATCATTTAATTTTTTAGCAATTTTAGGTCTTAAATACCTTTGAATTATTTTAGTTTTTTGATTAACTCCAATTAATCTTGCTTTATTATTCCATTTTCTTAAAGTTGTAGATAATTTATTAGAATTTTTATTATTTTTTCTAGTAACAAATTTATTAAGTGAAATATTAATATTTTTCAATCTATTCATTTCATTTTTAGCTTTATAATTTCTAAAAGCATTTTGAATTTTATTAGCACTTTTATTAGTAAATGAACAATATTGTTGCCATTTATTAACATATCTTTTTAAAGCAGAAACTGCATCAGTATAAGCTCTTTTAGTAGATAAACTTTGTAAATATTTAATTCTTAAATTATTATTAACACTTGAAAGAATATTATTAGTTGCATATCTTTTTTCAATTTGACTTTTCATTTTACTCATTGATTTCTTTAAAGGTGTCATATATCTATTTGCTTCTATTAAAATATCTGAAATTTCTCTTACTGCACTTCCTTTAAATAATCTTTGGAATTTTTCCATTGCATCTAATTTATCTTCTTCTTTCTTTAAAATATAATTTCTAAAAGCATTTTGTATTCTATTAACTGCTTTTCCCATTTTTTCCATTCTTACTTTTCTTGCCCATAAACTAAATGGTATTCTTAATGCAATTTCTTTATCTTTTTGTATTTTTTTAATTTGTTTTGTTAGAAAATCATTTTTTTTAATATTATCTTTTTCTTTTTTTATATTTTTCTTTTTTTTTAACCAAGTTGTAATTGTTTCTATATTTTTAACTGAAACATCATATGTATTATTTTTCCATTTATTAAGATATTTTGGAATAAAATGTTTTTCTAAAGAATTTTTTATTTTTGGTTGAACTTTTAAAATTGCCTTTTGTCTTGAAATTGTTTTTAATCCATTTCTTAATATATTATATGGTCTTTTAATATAAATATCTTCTAAAGTTTTAAACATTGCTTCACCTTTTCCTCCAATTATTCTAGATGCTTTTGACATTAAATTATTTAATTGATGTTTGATATTTTTTTTAAATAAATTTTGTAATTTATTTTGTGAAATCTTTTTATTATATTTTTCCAAATTCTGTCTTAAATATGATTGAATTGTTTTTATATTATTTTCACTTTTTAATAACATTGCATTTCTTAACCATTTTCTTAAATAATATTGATTCTTTTTTTTTCTGTCATAATCATTTTTTTCAAAAATTGTATTAATTTTAATATTTCTTGTTTTTAAATCATCTCTTTTCTTTTTTGATTTTAAATTCCTAAATGCATTTTGAATTTTTAAAGCAGCTTCATTATTTTTTAATATAGGCATTAAATTTTTCCATTTAGTAAAAGCATCAGTTAATAATTTTTTATTAATAAAATCTTGTTTATTAATATGATTTAAAAGTGTTTTTCCAATATGTTTATTTTTACCACTTTCAAAAACTTTTTTAAACATATATTTTTTAGTAAATTTACTCATTAATTCAGCACCATCGACAATTTTTTTTCTTCTATCAGCAGGTTTAGTTAATCTTGCTTTAAGAAAACGTTGAATAATATTTGCATTTTTATTATTTCTTAATGTTTGAACTATTCTATGATATCTTAATAAAACAATTTTAGCTTTATTTTTCAAAGCATTATTTTTATTTTTGATAATTTTATTTAATAATAATGTTAATTTCATTCTATTAACTGAATTTTTTGAATTTAATATTTTCTTAAAGAAATCTTGAATATTATTTGCTTTATTTTTTTTAATTGTATTATAATTTTGAATTGATTCAATTATAATTTTTTTTGGTTCTTCAAAAACATCTTTATGAATTTTTTGTGAAGGAACATATCTTTCAAATAAATCTTTAATTTTATTTTTCATTCTATTTGTATCAGGCAATTTACTAGTCCAAATTTTAAATGCTTTTTCTTCATCTAATAAATTAATTCTAGGTTTAATTTTATTAATCATTATTTTTAATAAATGATTAATTCTCCTATTTTTAGCTCTTTCTTTAATACCAGAATAAATTTGAGGTTCATCTCTTTTTTTCAAACCTCTTTTTAATAATTGACAACCTCTTCTAATTCTTTTTAAATTATCTAAATAATTAGTTGGAGTTAAATTAGCTCTCCATTTTAATAAAGCAGCATGTAATCTTGCTTTATCATTTGCTTTTTCTTTTAAAGTTTGTGAATTTTTTATTTGTTTTACTAATAAAGATTTTAAATAAGCTTCTCTAATTTGATGAATTTTTTTCTTCCAATTACTAAAATATCTATTTTTTATCATTTTATCATTTTGTCTTATTGTATTTCCTATCATTTTTTTTGCTTTATCAATGTCTTTTTCTCTTAATTGAATTTTTTTTGTTTTATATTGCCAAATACGGAATGTTTGTGATAAAGGTTTTCCTTCTTTTTCTTTTAATATTCTTCTTAATCTTGTTTTTATTTTTCTAAATTTATTTGGATCAATTTTTGCTGCATTTCTAAACCATTTTAATAATGCGTTATGTAATAAATTTTTTTTATATGATGAACTTGTTTTGAAAACTGAAGTTAATCCCTTATTTTTTTCTACTGAATTAACTTTTATTTTCATTGTTTTAAAAACATTTTTAAAACTTTCTTTTCTTGCTTTATTTTGAATAAGCATTAATCCCTTATAAAATTTATAATCTAATCCTTTTCTTCTATATAATTTCCATCTAGTGAAATATTTAGATAATAATTTTATATCATTATTTCTTTTTAAATCATGTTTTGTTTTTAATATTATTTCACTTTTCAAATTCTTAATTTCATTTAAATTAACATTTTTTCTCCATTTATTTAATGTTTTTCTTAAAATATCTTTCTTAATTCTATTTTCATTTTTATTTCTATTTTTTAAAATAGGATTAAGTCTCCTTTGATAATTTTTAGAAGATTTCAATTTATTAAAAGGAACTTTGCAATCACTATTATTAACATAATGTTTCAATAAATTTAAACCTTTAACAATTTTAGGATAATATTCTTCAGGTTTTCTACATTCATGTTTCCATTTAAAGAAAGCTTTCAATAATAAATCTCTATTAGTTCTTTCTTTAACTCTTTTAGCATTTTGTTTTATAAATTTAGCTTTTAAATTTAAAATACTTTCCTTAGCTTTTTCTCTTTCATTTACTCTTCTCCATCTATTTAAACATTCTCTTATAGTTGATCTTGGTTTATTTAATCTTGTATAAATTGAATTAAGAAATTGTGGTCTGAAATCTTTATTCATTTTCCTATATAATCTAACAAATATTGTTAATGCTCTATTATCATATATTTTATGTAATTTATCAAAACCTTCTCTTACTCTTTTTAATTTTTCAATATTATCATAATGTTTTCCTGATGCACAAAATAATTTCCATCTTGTTAAATATCTTCCTAGTTTTAATTTTTTATTTCTTATTTCTTTATTTTGATATAAATATTTTATTAATTGAATTTTCAAATCTCTTATTTCATAATTATTACATTGTTCTCTCCATTTAAAGAAAAAGTGTCTTAAAATATTTTTATCTTTATTTAAATATTTTGATAATAATTTACTACCTGCTTTATCTAAAGCTCTTTTTGCTTTTACTTTAGTTATTTTTTTCATAAATTCTTCTTCATGAGGTAAAATAGCATCTCTTGCTATTTTATTTAAAATTTTAGACATTAATTTATATTTATTAAATAAAGCTTCCAAATCAATTTTAGGTCTTTGTCTCCATTGATGAAATCTCTTTGATAAAACTCTCATTCTATATTTTTTAAATATTGTTTCAACTAAAGTTTTATATAATTTATCATGTATTTCTCTATTTTTTGCTTTCATTGCTTTATCTTTCCATCTAATTAAATAATCTCTCCAATTATGTTTAATGTATCTTTCTTTAACTCCAAATGCTCTTAATATACCATCTCTTTCTAATTCATATTCTGTTTTTTCTTTAATTGCACTTAATGGATCTTCATATGCTGTTCTTAAACAAAATCTTTCTAACATTTCTGCACCTTGTAAATAATTTAATAGTTTATTATTTGGTATTTGCTTTTTCCATTTATCGAAATATTTTTTCAATTTAATTTTATCCATTCTACTATCTAATCTCTCTACTTTATTTTTAATTATACCATGTCTAAAGTCTTTTAATTGTAATTTATTTATTACTCTTTTCCATCTATCTAAACCATTTCTTAAATCATTTTGTAAAAATCTTCCTTTTTTCTTTAATAATTTCTTCAATTTCAATTTTTTAATTATTTCACTTAAATAATCTTTTAATTTTGGTTCAGCTGATATTAAACCTTCTCTCTTACTTAATTTAGTTAATCCATTAATCATATCAAATGCTCCAAAAAATTTCTTTTTTTGAGCTTCCGCATTTTTAGATTTACTCATATATTTCAAACAATTAGCTTTTAAAGACCATTCATCTAAATACTTCTTTAATTTCTTTTTCTTTAATTCATCATTTTCTCTTCTATCAACTAATTTTCTTCCTTTTTCAAGTCTATTTTTAATCAAATGTGATTTATCATACCATCTTTTTAAATAAGGAATAGCTCTTATTAAAGATAATTTCTTATCTTTTTCTAATAAAATTTTAGTAAGTGCATCTTTCCTCCATTTAGTTTGAGAGAAAATTTCATCCCAAACCATAGGTCTAACATGTCTAACTAAAGCATGTTCTATTGTCTCACAAAATCTTTGATGAAGCATTGACAAATATATTATATCATACATATATTTTCTTAACCATCTTCCTCTCCAATAACTTTGTATCTTTATTATTTTTTGAAGGACACCTTCATATTTTTCTTTAAGACCTCTCCACCATCCTTGTACAATTTTTGCTGCTTTTTCTCTAAATTTAGGATTTACATTTATCATTGATTTACCTCCAGTTTTTTTGGCAACTTTTTTAATTTTAAATTGTTCTTTTTTCTTAAAAGCTTCTTGTGCCAAATCAACAACACCTCCTTTTTCAAAACGCATTCTTCTTAATATTGTTCTATCTTCTGTATTAGTTCCTTTAGAACTTAACATTGCTAAGGTAACATAAAGGAATTTATTTTGATTTGTTCTAGTATTTTTTTTACCTGCTAAAGTAGAATTTAAAGTATTTCTATCAAAAGTTTTTCTTTTTTCATCAATTGTTCTTCCTATTGTATCTGGACTTTGAGAAATACTTCTATTCTTTGATAAAAGAATTGAACTTAATTTATTCATTTTCTGAAGTACTTTATATCTATCATTAAATATATCTTCATTGGCACTTGGAATAACAGTTTGTGAAGTAGAAATTAATCTTCCTTCTCTTCCTTTATTAGGATCATATCCTTTAGTCATTTGCTTAATTAATTTTTTAACTTCAGCTTCAGTCATATTTTCTCTTTGATCTTTAGTTCTAACATAATCTTCAATTTTTTCCATATCATTTTGAATAGGTCTAACACCTTCAACCATACCATCAGCATCAGGTCTAATTAAAACATTTTGATTACGATCCATTTGACTTTTCAAATCCTTTAATTGAGTTTGTGGAATATCACTTTGTTTAATATCAGAAGTACTTTCATCTTCAACATTACCTTTAGGTGACATTTTCCCAGTACCAATTGATTGTTCATTTAAATCTCTTGGATTCATATTATATTGAATTTCTCTACTATTACCACTTAAATAATCAACATTCCCATGAATAGGAATTCCAGGTGATCCCATTGATTGCATAGACTGCATATTCATAGGGGATCCCATAGTATAATTAATTTGATTTTCTCCTTGAATAAAACTTCCTTGTAACATAGGTTGATCTAAGAAAATATTCCCAGGATCATTTTGATTAAAACTTTGATAATTCTGATATATAATTTGTCCACTTTGATTCCCATTAATCATTCCATTATTCATATTATTATACATAGACATATTATTATAATTCCCAGTATTATAATTAGAATTAGTTCTTGGACTTCTTCTCTGATTTAAAGTACGAATATTATATTCAATTTCTTCTTTAGTATCACCAATATTAATTGTTTTAGGACTTCTTTCTAATCTTTCATGATTTCTTTCAATATTCATAGTAAGTGTTGGAATAGGTCTCCTTCCCATTATTTGAGCAGTATCATTTCTATCATTTAAATCATTTCTAACAGCAGAAACTACACTTTGACCTAACATATTTGGAGAACGCATTTCTGAGATTCGAGTAGTTGCTCTTGGACTCATTGCTGCTGTTCTACGGAAATTACCTTCATTTGGATCTAAATACAATAACTCACCATATGATTCCATTGTTTGATCCATTCTCATTGGACTACGACGAATGTAACTTTGATCTAAGGGAGAACGAGAACGAGAATTTAAAGTTGAGGTCATTTTCTCGTCGAAGTATATGTTCGAGGTATTTGTTGTTTGAACGTATTTTTTGCTTCCACCTTTTGAAAGCTGCATATTTTTATTTATTATGAATTTAAATTATTTGGGTTTTTAAATATTTATATAGAGATTTTATTTTTTGATGAATATTTTTTTTTTTTTTTGTATTTTTTTTTAAAGATTTATTTTTTAAATGTATGTTTTTTTGGTTTTTAGTGTTTTTAGTTTTTTTTTTTAAGGATGTTTAATGATGGGGATGATATAGATGATATCGTTTTTAATTGTGATTTATGTGTTTTTTTGGTATTTTGGATGATGGTTTTTTTTAAATTTAAAATTTAAATTCTTTATGAAAATTATATTTATTCATCTTATTAAAAAATTAATTTGAGCAATTTTATTAATTATTATTTTTCATAAAAAATATTTTATATTATTTTTTATTTTTTATATTAATTATTTTTAGAATTAAATGATTTGACAAATGAATAGATGTAGTAACTTATAAAAATAAAGAGACAATTAAAGTTACTATCTTATCTTTCAAATTTAATCAAAATAATTTAGTTATTAAAATATATATTTACTATATTATAATATTTGAATAAATTGTTTAAAGCATATAAATTATATATTATATTATAGAAAAATATAAATGTTTTTTCTTTTCTTAAAATAATATTCATTGTTTTTTTATACTTTTTCATTTTTTTTTCAAAAATTTACAATAAAAGTTGTATCAAATTAAATATTTGTTCATTATTTGAAAGTATATTTAAAATATAAATATAAATATTAATTATATATTATATATTATTATTAATAAGGAAATTTTTGAATATTCTAAAATTCTAAATGTTAATATAAATATGTATTAATTTTTCAAATTAAAAATTATAATGTTTATTTAAAAAAAAACATTAACAATTTTTTTTATTCTTTCAAATAAAAAAAATAAATAATTATTATTAAAAAATTTCTAAATATTATTTACTCAAAAATAAAATATAATCAATTAATTTATTATTATTTAACATCATATAGAACAATGTCAGAAAGCAAGTCCAATAAAAATAATGAAAAAACTAATGATTTAAATGAAAAAGAACCTAAACATACAATTCAAAAAGATGAAATGATAGATAATACAACCGAAAATTTATTATCTCAAGATTTATTGAAACAAATAAATTTAAACCCTGAAGATGAAAATCAAAACATAAATTTTAATATAAATCCATTTAATAATAATGAAGATGAATTAGCAGATAATAATAGTAATGAATCAGATGATGAAGATTTAATGTTTGTAGAAAATGACATTCAAAATAATTTTAACCCTGAAAATATAGATTTAAAAGAATATTTAAAACAACAAAGTGAACAAGAAAAATTTGATAATAATATAAATAATAATCTCCAAAATGAAAATATAAATAATTTCTATTCGAATTTATTTGAAGAAAATAAAGAAAAAGGTAAAAATAATGTTTATTCCCAAATGCAAAATATGATTAATTTAAATAATAATAATAATATAAATAAACCAATTCCAAGAGTTCCTTCAAATCCAATTCCAGTATCTTATTCAGGAAATTTTGAATTAAATTCAAATTCATTTAATTCATTTAATTTTTATCAAAATCAATATAGTCACAGTAATGGAAGTTTAAATTTAGGTAATATTATGTTTCCAAATAATTCTTTTTCAATGAATGGGAAAACAGGATGGATTTGTTCAAATTGTGAAAATTTTAATTATGAAAGTAAAAATATATTTTTTAAATATAATTTTTTTATAGTGAGAGTTCAATGTAATAGATGTGGAAAATATCAAAATCAAATAATGTTTAATCCTCATAATGGAAGTACTCACAGTTTAAATGAAAATAATTTTATGAGAGAAAGATTACCAAATATTCAATATAATCAAAATAATATTAATAAAAATAATATTTATAGAGATTTATTAGATAAAATGTCTTCTATGAAATATAGTCATAGTTATTCACCAAAAAATAAAAAAAATGAAGAAAAAAAAAAGAAAAAACCTTTTGTTGAAAGAGAAGGTGATTGGATTTGTTTTAATTGTGATAATTTAAATTTTGCATTTAGAACTCAATGTAATAGATGTCATTTGGCTAAAAGTGAAAATCCAAAAATGATGCAAAAATATATGAATAATTATAATATTAATAATAATAATAATAATTTTAATAAAGAATCAACAAAGTAATTTTTCAAAATTTCCTTTTACTATTAGAATTTAAATTATATATATTATAAGGTAAAATAATTTATAAAAATATATGTTAAAAATAGAATAAATATAAAATTTTTTATTTTTTTTCATTTTTTAATTCTATATGAATAAAATCCAAAAAATTGATCATTTAATAGGAAATTGGGTTTCATTTTATTATTTAATTCTTCTAATTTTTTAATATGTAAAATTTTTTTTCCTTTATTTAATTTTTTTTCATTAAAATTAGTATTATAAGTTTTATATAAATCAGTTGTATTATTTCTTCCTAAAACACTTCTAATTTTTTTATGAACTTTTTTATTATTTATTGTTGATTCTGTTGCATTAGAAATAAAAAAAGTTTTCAAAACTTCTTTTTTAATACTATAATTTTCATTACTATTATTACTATTATTCTTATTATCTAAACTATTAAAACTTAATAATTTATATCTTTTTTCCTTACTATTATAACTTCCAATAATATTAATTTTAGGCATTGAAAAAGTTGTTTTATGATTAATTTGTCTACTTGATACATTAGTTGAATTATTATTAGTTAATGAAAAATTATTTTTTAAATTTCTAGAAGTTATTGCAGGAGAATTATTTGTATTTTGATATAAATGAGTTGAATTAGGTGATAAAGAATGAATTGAAAATGATGTTAATACACTATGTTTATTTTTAGAGGCATTTATTGTTTTAATATTATTTGTTTGAATTGAAAGTTTTGGTTTATTTTTTATTGTTGATAATTCTAATTTAATTTTATTTTTTATTAAATTATTCTTTTCTAATTGTTTTATACTTTCATATTTTATTATTTCATTTATTATTTTTTCTATTTTTTCAATTTCATTTTCTTCTTCTTCATCTGTTATTGGTTTTATAATATTTAATCCTGATTTCTTTTTTTTAATACCAAATACAATTCTTAAAAGAGATTCACTTTGATTTAATATTTCATTATATGCAGTATCATTAATAACATTATCAATTTTTCCTTTTTCTTTACTTTTATATTTATTTTTATTTTTTTGTTTCATTCTTTCCATTTGATCTTCTAATTCTTGTTGTTCATCAATAACTTTTTGTTTTTTCATTATATTTTTATATAAATATTTTGCTTCCATAATTGGAGTATAATTAGGAAAAATCACAGAAGTTTCATAATAATATTTGGATAGTTTTACTATTCTTGGTAATGATTCAATTTTTTTATAATATCTCTTTAAAAACTCTGTATTATCATCTTTTATTAAATATTCTTTAAATATTGCTACTATGTGACATTTACCATTTGATAATAAATTATCTAATATCAATGAATTATATGAAGTTGATACTTTATCATAATGTTTTCTTATCAACATTTTTGAACGTTTTTCAATTACTAAAAGGGAAGTTAAAGTTTCATTAATTTCATTTTGGTTATTATCTATGTTTGAAGACATTATTTTTCCCTTTTTAAATTACTTTAATAAAATTTTTAATAAATTTTTATTCAATTAAAAAAAATATAATTTAATTATGTATAATTATTTTTTAAATTAAATATTTTATTTTGTTTTTCGTTTTATTTTTAAATTATTTTAAAAAAAAATTCAAAAATATTTATTAATTATTTATTTTGTTGATAATGAAATAAATCATTCATATACGATAAACCCAAAATTAATTATATTTACAATAACCAAAATAAATCTTTAATGATATACATTTAAATTTCCTTTATTATGAACAATATTATTTCCAATATCAATTTTATTAGCAATTTTAGGAAGGGGAACAATACCATTTTTATTACAAAACTTCTTATAATCATCATAAATTTTATTTAACAATTCATTAACACATTCACAAGCTTTTTTCATACCTTCTTGATTTTTTGCACTAATACATAAATGAAGTGGTTCATCACTTTCTTTATTTTGAGGACCTTCTTTATATCCACTTCCCTTTCCTCTTAATCTTAATTTAATTATTTCATTATTATTATTATTATTTTCAATTAATTTACATTCATCTATTATTTTTTTCATATGACATCCTTTACTTCCAATTAAACGACGAGCAATTTGAAAATCTTTATCATTTGGTATTAATATTTCATATTTACAAGTTAATTTACCATTATTATATTTTTCTTCGTATATATTATTATTGTTTTTATAATTTGTATTTTGATTATATGAATTATTTAATATATTTTTATTTATCATTCCGTTAAAATATAAGTTTTGCATTATTAATGGATTGTTTTTATTTATTAGATTAATTTGAGGATTTATTTCATTTTTATTTAAGATGTTTTGTTGAATAAATTGATTTTGAATGTTTTTATTATTATTTAATATAAATTGATTATTCATATTGAGTATTATATTATTATTATTTATAAAAGGGTTTAATGTGTTTTGTTTTATATTAACTGAATTTTTTTTTGAAATTTCTTCAAATTTTTTTTGGGTTTCTTCACTTATTAAATTTCTGTTTTTTTCTAAATCAAACCATTGGACTATAAAATCTTTTTTCATATTTTCTTTAAAATTATATTCATTTTGAAGAAATTCTTTACAAGTATTTGCAGAAAAAAATGTTTTAAATAAAACTACACTTATTTTTCCATTTAATTCATGTATTTCAACTTCACCAAATTGTTCATAAAAATTCTTTAAATCATTATTTTCAAAATCTATATTATCTTTTGATAAATATTCAAATACTAATGCTGGTATTGTTGTATTTTCATTTTGTTGAATAAACAATTCAATTTTTTCTGGAACATTTTCATTATTTGTTTCTTTTTGTGAAGAATGATTAAGTTTTTTCATTTTTATGAAAAGGTATAATTTAATTTTTTCTTATTTATAAATTAATTAAAAAATTAAACTAAAATTTAAGTATAATAATTAATACATTTATTCATATAATTTCAATTTAATTACATATTTTTTAACCTTAAATAATTTCTAAATAACATATCTTATACAATTTTCATAAACTTCCTTTTTTTAATAATAATAAAAAATATATATTAAATTTTTTTTTAAAAGAAAAATAAAATTAAAAAAAATAAAAAAATTTATTTTAAATATAACATAAATTAAATTAAAAACAACATTTTTTTCTAACAACCTCAGAATCATTAATATTTTGAATCTTAGGTGAAATAGGCATAATTTTGGCAAGAGAACCCGGTCTCGTTGCCCTATCTTTATATTTTAAATGTTCATTATATAAAACTTTAGCAGCTTCAATAAAAATATTTTGAGCATTAAATCCAGTTTTTGCAGAACTTTCCATAAACATTTCTATTTTATTTTCATTTTTAAAATTTTCTCCCTCAATAGTTTGAATTTTTCTCTTTTCTTCTAAATCAATTTTATTTCCTATTAAAAATATTTTAATATCAGGATTAGAATGTGTTTTTATTTCATTTAACCAACTTTCTAAATGTTTAAAACTATCATCATTATCAATTGCATAAACCATTATTGCTAAAGATGAGTTTCGATAAAAACTTGAAATTAAAGATCTATAAACTTCTTGTCCACATGTATCCCAGATTTGTAATTTTATTACTTTATCATTTATTTTTAAATTAAAAGTAAAAAATTCAAAACCAACTGTTGGTGAGTAAAAATCTTCAAAATAATCTTTTGTTGCACGAGTAGTTAAGCAACTTTTACCTACACTTGAATCTCCTATTACTATTAGTTTGAAACTTAAATCATATTGGGAAAAATTATCTGGGAGAATTTCACATCTTAAATCTTCCATTTTTTAAATAAAAATTTAATTATTTTTTTTTTGAAAATATATTAGATAATAATAATTTTTTTTTATTTAATTGCTTTTTTGTATATTTTTTTTAATTTTATAAAGGTTTTTTCATTTTTTTGTAAATAAATTTATAGTGAATAAATGATAAAAAAAATTAATTAATTCAATTTAAATAATAAAATCAAAATTAATATATTATATCATAAAATAATTCTTTTTTCAAAAAATTATTATTTTCCTTAATCAAAATTTAATTACTTAAAGGATATAAAAAATAAATATTAATCATTAAAATTTATTATTTATAAAATTTAAAATAAATATTTTTTTATTTATTTTTATTATTTAAATAAATGAAAGAAATAAAATTTGAAATTATTATCTTATTAATATTTATAAACAATATATCTAGTGCAAACCAAACAATTAAAAATTCTACATTAATTCAACAAAAAAAGAATATTGAAAAAAACAAAACATTATCTTTTAAATCAAATGGTCCTTTTCTAGTTTTGAATGCTAAATTTAAAACATCAAAAAAGTTTTTTATTAAATTTATGGTTTCATTTATATTATTACTCATAATTTTATCTTTGGTATATTCTTTTTGTAAAGTGCCATTTAAAAAAAAATTGGAATCAAGATGTTGTCAAAGAACAAAATATTTTTTTAAAGGACTATTATTTTTAATATTTCTCCCTTGTACTATTGCTTTTTTTATAATGACTGGTATTTTTGGTTGTCTTGAAGGAATTTTTCCTAATAATGAACTTTAATATATTAAAAAAATAATAAAAAATTAAAATGAATTGTTAGTATTCAAAATAAGAAATCAGTGAAATTAAAAAATTGTAATGTTAATATTTATATAATTTTTAATTTTGATTAATCTATATATTATTAATTTAAATAACTTAATTTAATATTAATAAAGATTAAAATTGTATAAAAACATATAGAATTCTTTATGTTCATTTATATTTAATTCAATAGAGAAAAAATTTTTTTTTAACTTTAAAAACTTAATATATTGTAAAAAAAATATGAATAAAAAATGATTTACACATTATTGAAATAAATATATATATTTTATATTTATTTGATATACAAAATTATTGGTTCTATATTTTATAAAATCAATCAATTTTAAAGAATGTACATTAACATGTGTATCATAAAAGTAGTTGTTTTATTTTAATATTTAAAATTATTTTGAATATATAAAAAAAATAATAATATATGTAAATAATAATGATATTTAATATATTAAACTAAAAATAATAATTTAATTTCTATATATTCTTAAAATTTATATATAATATTTTTAATTTTCAATTTTATGGGGTGTGCTGCTTCCGAAAATAATATTATTATAGGGAAAAAGCAAAATGAAAGTAATGATTTATTCAAAATAAAAAGTATAAATAAAAGCAATTCTCCTCACGATCTTTCAAATAAAGAAGAAATTATCAAAATAAATTATGAAAATAATAACGAAAATACAATGTATCAAATGAGAGAAATAATATCAAAGTATAACATTCTTGAGCAATTATCAAATAATGAAATTTGTTTGGATTATAAACTTCAATTAAAATCAGATAATACAAAATATAAAACATTAAAAATACTCCCAAAAAAATTCTTAGGAAAAGAAAAGAAAGTATACAATGAAATTCAAATAATAAATTCATTAACAAATGATAAATTAATGAAAATAGAAGAATATTACTTTGATAATATAAACTATTATATAATAATGGAATATTTTAGTTTAGGAAAATTATCAGATTTATTAACAAAATATCACACATTATCAGAAAATCAAACAAAATTCATAATTTATCAATTATTAGATGTAGCATTATATTTATGTTCTAAAAGTTTAGTTCATACTGATATAAAACCAGAAAATATTTTAATTTCATCATATTATGAAAATAAAGGAGAAAATTTATATTCAATTAAAGTATTAAATTTTGGTTCAAATACTTATATAAAGAAAAAAAAAGATAATTCAAAGACAAATCTTCCTTTTTATATTGCACCTGAAATTTTTGTAGAAAATTATAATTCTAAAAATGATATTTGGTCAATTGGTGTAATAATGTATGAAATACTATTTGGTTTTATACCTTTTTATGGTGAAAATATTAATAATGTTGCATATACAATTGTTAATTCTACAATAAATTTTGATAATGAAAATTTAACTTATGATTGTATTGATTTAATTAAAAATATGCTTATTAGAGACCCTAAAGATAGATTTGATGTAAATAAATGTATTTCTCATCCTTGGTTTAATAATATTAATGAATTAATTTTATCAGAAAAAAAAGATATCTCAAATAAAATTATAACCCAATCTACTAAAGTTATTAATGAATCTTCTAGAAATGAAGAAGATGAAAAAGAAAATAAAAATGAGTTTTTTAAAACAATAATTAATGATTTTAAAATAATTGAAGTGAAACCACAATATTCAATTAAAATTTCTACAAAGAGAAATTCACAAAATAAAACTAATTATTTTAGAAAGGATATTATTTATCAATCTTTAAAATATATACATCATTATTATAGAAAAAAATATCATATAATGGATGAAATGGAATATTTAAAAGTATTATTTGAAAAATATAAAATTAATGATGAAATAAATTTTGAAAATACAATTTTATGTTTTAAACAATATTGTGGATATAATAATAGTTTAATAAATGATTTAATTTTAGAAGAACAATTAAATGATAAATTAAAAGTTGAAATATCAGGAAATGAATTAAATTTAATTGAATTTCAAAATTTTTTAATCAAAGAAAAAGAAAATGATATAAAAGATAAATTATGGAAATCATTTAGTAATTTGGAATCTAATAATAAATATGATTTAATAAAATGTTTTAATGAAACAAAATATAATTCAAAATATAAACAATATTTTGACGAAATTATTAATGAAATGAATGAAGAAAAATTAAAAGAAAATTATTTATTTTATGAATATGAAAATTTAATCAAAAATGTTGTTGATAAAATTGAAAATGAAAATAGAAAAAAAAATTTGTAATTATAAGTTAAATATTTTTGGTAATTTTACAATATATTTATATATATATATTCTTATTTAATAATTATTTTAAATATTATTTATACTTCAATATTAAAACTATTAAAATGGAGAATATTGAAAACTTATTAATTTTGATAAAACAAAAATACTTTAAAATAATATATCAATTCAATTATAAAGTTAAAAATTGAATCCCCATTTTTTAATCCCACATTATATTAAATTATACAAATTATTTATAATATTAAATAAAAATAATACTACTTCAATAAAATTTGTGAATTATTTTTATATTTTGGTAGTAATGCATAATAATTAAAAAAATATTATATTATCTTGATGTCTTTATTTAAGAATTGATTAAAATTTACGTTTTATGATAATTCAAATTAAATTAAATAATATTTTCTATTTTTATATATATAATTATAGATTTAAAAATATATTTTAGTGATAATTGAAAATATTTAATTTTTTATGATAATATTTTTAAAAAATTATTAATATAAAAATGAAATATAAATTTTAATTATTTCTTAAATGAAGGTTGAATTTGGAAAATCTTATAATAATAGTATAAATAATAATAATAATATTAATAATAAAAAATTTAATCAATCAAATCTAATTCCAAAATTCATTTATGTGAATAAAAAGAATAAAAGTGTTGGAGAATTGAATGATAATAAATCATTGTTAAATAAACTAAATATTGAAATGAAAGATGTACAATATATTAGATTAAATACTAGAAAAAGTATTTTAGAAAAAGGAAGATTAATTAGGAAAAATATTATTAATTTTCATCGTCCTAAAAAAAATAGTTCTGACTATAATAGTAATTTAATTCAAAAAGTAATTCAAAATAAACATTTGTCATCAAATAATTCTTTATCAAATTCAAAACAAAAAATAATAAATCAAAATAAATCAAGCTCTAGATTTAGTAGTTTTATTTATAAAAAACTTGAAAATGTTAAAAATATTAAACAAAGTAAAAAAAATGAAAGTTTAAATATAAAACAAAATTTTCAAAAAAAAGCATTTACTTCAAAAAATACACCCAATAGTTCAAAATCTAAAATTTTAGCATTTAATAAATCTATTAATTATAATTCGAGAAAAAAAAGTACTAGTTTTAATAAGAAAAAATCTTGTAAAGTAAATAATAATTATAAAAATAAAAATGATTTTTCTTTGCTATCTCTTGAAAAAAATTTAAATAGTATTTCATATCTCCATTCTAAAATTAAAAAAATGGTTTCTCAAACTCAAAGAGATATTTTAAATATAAAAAAAAATATTTTAAATAGTTTTAATTCATATGAAATTATTTCCGATGAAAAAAACGAAATAATAAAAAAAACTCAAAGAAATGAAAATATTATTGAAAATAAATTAAATAATGATAATATTAAAAAAGAAGAAAATATTATTGAAAATAAATTAAATAATGATAATATTAAAAAAGAAGAATACATAATTGAAAATAAATTAAATAATAATAATTTTAATTTAGAAGATAATATTATTGAAAATGAAATAAAAAATAATAACATTAAATTAGAAAAAAATATTATTGAAAATAAATTAAATAGTAATAATATTAAATTAGACAATAATTTTAATGAAAATGAAATAAAATATAATAACATTAAATTAGAAGATAAAAAAATAGGATTAAAAATTTTATTTACTAATAGATATCATGATGAAAATAAATTATTGAAAGAAAAAGAACAAAAAATAAAACAAATAAACCCCAAAAAAAATGAAAAAACCGATGAAAAAGAAAAAGAAAAAAATTCTAAAACAGATGAAAAATTAGACAAAAATCAAATTGAATTAAATATTTATAAAAAGGAATTAAAAATAATTGATGAAAAATTAATAAAAGGTTTAACTATTGAAAAGAAGGAATTAATAGAAGAAAAAGACTCCAAATTAATAAACACTACAGAAGAAAAAGGAAAAAACAAAGAAATAAAACCAATAATAAAATTAGAACAAAATAAAATTCAAAATTTAGATAAATTACAAATATTAAATAATTCAAAAAGACAAAACACAAACTCAACATTATCATCATCAAATAGAGATAGTAATTACTATTTAACTCTATCAGTTAAGTTATCAAATTATATAAAAACATATTATTTAAAATATAATACTTATCCAGAAACATCACTTTCATTTTATAAATATGGAAGATTAATTGGACAAGGCGCTTTTGGAAAAGTAAATTTAGGATTAAATATATTAACAGGAAGAATTGTTGCAATTAAATCATTTAATAAGAAAACTTTGAGTAAGAATAATAATGAAAAAAAAATATTATATGAAACTAATTTAATGAAACAATTAAATCATCCAAATATAACAAAAATTTTAGAATTATTTGAAACTGAAGATTATATTTTTATAATAATGGAATATATTAATGGAGGAAATTTATTTTCATTTATAAAAAAAAGAAGAAAATTAAGTGAAAAAACAGCAAAATTTTTATTTAAACAAATAATAGAAGGAATAAAATATATTCATTCAAAAAATATTGTACATAGAGATATAAAATTAGAAAATATATTAATTGATTTAAAAAACAATATAAAAATATGTGATTTTGGAATTGGAAAAATATTAAAAAAAAAAAAAGAAAAAGTATTTGAACAATGTGGAACTCCAATGTATATGGCACCAGAAATATATTTATGCACATCTGAAAAAGGATATGATCCCTTTCCAGTTGATTTATGGTCAAGTGGAATTGCATTATATATAATGTTAAGTGGTACTATACCATTTTTATTTAATGAAGAAAATGAAAATAATAATAATAATTCATTTACTAATGATAATGAAAATAAAAAAAATCAAAGTATATTAAAATATAATATTATTAATAATCAACCAAATGAAATTAAAGATATTTCTAAAGAAGCTAATGATTTAATTATGGGTTTATTAAATAAAAACCCTAAAAAAAGATATACTATTAATGATGTTTTAAATCATCCTTGGTTAAAATCTGATGAAAATGTATTTAATAATAAATATCGTTTATTTACTAAAGCAGAAATGATTATGTTATCTAAAACTTATATTGATTATAGATTTGCTAGAATTGATGATATTAAAGAAAATTTTACTATTTCAAATTTACAACAAAAAGATTCTAATTTTAGAGAAAATAATACTAATTGTTTAACTAAAAGTCATATTCTTGCTCCTTATACTACTGCTATTGAACATTCTAACTCTAATAATTTAGAATCAAATGATAATGATGATGATGATTTTAAGAGAAATGATATTAAATTAGAAAATGGAATTATTTTATTTTCGCATAAAGTAAAAGAATTTAATTTAAATTATGAATTAAATAATAATTGTGAATTAGATAATGGAATTTTAATTAATACTAAAACTGGTAATAATACTTTTAGTAATTTTTCAATTAGTACTTCTAATAATGAAGATAAAAGTTGTAATTTTGATGATGAAAATAATTTTATTTTTAAGAATAAAAATAATATATTTTATATCACAAATGGAATAAATGATAATGAAAATCAAAAAAAAGAACATTTGCTGAAAAAAATAGAGGATCTTGGATATAATCAAAAATATGTTTCTAATTGTTTAAAAAATAATGTTTTGTGTCATGCAACTGCAATATATTATTTAATGAAAAATTATGAAAATATTTAACAAGTTATACTATATAATTTTGTTAATTAGCTATTTTTTTTAAAATTGATAAATATCAAATAATATATATATATAAAAATATAAATAATATAGATTTTAAATATTCTTTTTTATTTTTTTTTACTTTTTCAAATCACTGAAAGAGTATTTTTTAAAATAATATTATGAAAAAGATACTTAAGTAATTAGAAAATATATTCAAAAACAATAAAAAAAATATTTATATAAAACTTAATATATAATTTGGATTTATTAGTTAATAATTGAGTCTTTATGATTATTTACCTTATATCAAAAAAAAAATATTTTATGAAAAAAATATAAATAAATATACAATATTATAATATAAATTCATTTACAATATGAAAAAGATAAATAAAGAAAAATTTCCATAAATAAAAATCAAAAAAAAAAACCATATATTACTTTCAAAAAAAAATTTTTTTTAAAAATTACTACACATTAAAAAAAAAATTTATATCCCAATAAATAAATAAAAACTATTTTTCATCCTTTTTCAAAATAACATAAAAACTATATAAACCCCAAAACAATAAAAAAAATAAAATAAAAAAATCTACAAAATGGAAGGAAAGATTTTAAAATGTGTACCAAACGATCCAATAGAAAGATCTCCAGAAGACATATTAGATGCAGAAATATTTGAAAATGAAGGTGAAATAGAAATAGCAAATCAAGGAAACGAAAATCAAGAAGGTGGAATAGTAATTGATGCAGGTGATGACGAAGAAATAGAAAATGAGAATCCAACAGAATTAAAAGCAACAAAAGGTGCAAAATCAAAAAAAAAAGTTCCAACAAAACCAATAAAAAAAACAGATTCAAAAAAAACAAATCAACAAACAACAAAAGTACCATCAGTTAAAAAACCACCAACTCCAAAAGTTTTTGTACCAAATGCATTTCAAAAAGAATCATTAGAACAACATAATTTATTAAGAAAAAAACATCATGTTGATGATTTAATTATAAATAAAGAATTATGTGATATTGCTCAAAAATATGCTAATAAATTAGCATCTACTGATACTTTTCAACATTCAAGAAGTAATTTTAAAGGAAGACCAATGGGAGAAAATTTATTTGCTTGTTATGGAATGGAAATTACTGGAAAAGTTATGAGTAATGCTTGGTATGATGAAATTAAAGATTATAATTTTGATAAACCTGGTTTTAAAGGAAGTACTGGACATTTTACTCAAGTTGTTTGGAAAAATAGTAAATATGTTGGTTTTGGGTCCGCTAAATCTAAAACTGGATATTATTATGGGGTTGCTAATTATTTCCCTGCTGGAAATTATATTAATGAATTTGATAAAAATGTTTTCAAAGAATAAAATATGATTTTTAATTAAATTTTTTATATTTTTTTATATTTGATTTTATTTTATTGTTAAAGTATTTTATAAAAAAATCTATTCTATTTTTTTTTTTTTTTGTTAATATTTAAATTATATTATTTTGTTTGTTATAAAGGTTATATATTAGATATTATTTATTATTTAATTAGTTTAATTCATTGTCATCAAAAGAATCTGAAAATGAATTTTGATTATTTTGATTATTAGAATCAATTTGTAAATTATTAGAATTATTTTTTGAATTATTTATCATTTCCATTGTATCATTAAAATTAAATATTTTTTGTTCCTTTTTTTGTCTTTTAATTCTTTCTTCCATTAATTTTTTTTCATTTTTTTCTTCAATTCTTTTTCTTTTTTTTGCAATTAAATCAGAATTTTTATCTTGATTATTACTTTTTTTAATATCATTATTAGTATTATTATGTATATCACTTTTTAAAGAATTCATATTATTTGTATTAATATTAATTTTGTTATTTGAAGTTAAATCATCTATTTCATCATCATCATTTTCATAATCAAAATTATC
The DNA here is from genome assembly GCA_023807205.1 of Isotricha prostoma. Taxonomy (NCBI): domain Eukaryota; phylum Ciliophora; class Litostomatea; order Vestibuliferida; family Isotrichidae; genus Isotricha; species Isotricha prostoma. The sequence continues at coordinate 1,683 of JAJMZS010000480.1, read as the reverse complement.
AGAATCATAATTTTTTTCAATTTTATAAAATTTATTCCAAATTGCAGTACTAATACTATCATTTGCTAATTTTAAATCATTTAAAATAATTGTTTTATTTTGATTAACAGTATCTATAATTTCTTCAATACCAATATTTTCTTCTAAACACTTTAAAACATTTTCATATGTATCTATAAAATTTGGTTTTCCTTTATCATTTCTATATCTACTAAATCTCCAACCTCCTTTTTTATTAGTAAAAGGATCAATTAAATTATTATCATAAAAACATTCAGCTATATTAATATTATTTATATTATATCCAGATAAAAATTTTTCTTTATCTGAATCATCTTTAAAACTCAAATTACCAACAGGAACTAACTTTTCTTTACCAGAAACATATAAATTATAAATATCTTCTTTTTGATTATATTGAATTTCAAAATCAATAGTATTTTCTTCATTTGGTTTCCATTTATATATTTCAATTGATTGACCTGAATAATATGGATAATCTTTTGTATTTATTATAATACCATCATTATGATGTGGAAGAATTGGAATAATATTTTTACTTATATCTTCAACTTGTTCTAAAGTGAAATAATCTTTCATATATAAAGATATTGAAAATCTACATTTAATTTGACTATTATTAAATTGAATTGGATTTAAATCTTTTATTAATTCATTTGTTAATTTATCATATGTTATAAATGATGAGGTATTTATTTGATTTATATATTGAGAATAAAAAGTATTTTTAAATAAAAATTGTTTTCTTTTAATTTTTATTTCTTTAAATAATTTACTTAAATAATTTAATCTTTGAAAAAAAGGTAATGAACCAATATTTTTTTCATTAATTACAATAGCATCAAATACTAAAAAATTTATTCTTTTTTTTATCCCATTTAAAATAATTTCATTTCCCTTAATTTCATTATCATCAAAATCATCTAAAACTAATTCACCATCTAAAAAATGAATAATATTCCAATTAGATAAATAATCATAATTATTACTGGAAAATTGTTCTGTTAATTTAACTTGAAAAAACTCTAAATTTCTTCCTAATAAAATTGTAAAACCATTTCTAAAATGAATTAATAAATAACGAACACCATCTGATTTTTCACATATTAAAAATTCTTTTGGAAAATGAGAAAAAAAATGTAATTTTTCTCTATTAATATTTACTACTTGTAATCCAGGAAAATTAAATTTTCTTCCAAATTTTTTTAACTTATATGAAATTTGACTTAAATATTCAGAAGTTTGATTTATTTTATCTAAATCATCTGAAATGTGTTGAAAACAATTTTTTATTGAATTTGTTATATATTTCATTGTATCTTTCGATAATTGGGATTTTTTTTGAATATATTCTTCGTTATTTTCTACTTTAAACATGTATATACCTGGATTTTCTAATATTTCTTCAATTTTATTAAAAGATGGAAAATTATGCATATTTAACTTTTTAAATAAATTTTTTTTTTATTGAAACCAATTTATAAAAAAATATTTATTTTTTATTTCATTAAATATTTAAATTTTTTAATTATAATTAATATAATTTATATATTATTATTTATATTATATTTTGATAATATACTTTTTAAATTTTGATATATATAAAAGATAATAATTTGGGGATTGGGGATGGGGATTGGGGATTGGGGATTGGGGATTGGG